>BOPP01000090.1:2737287-2749806 GCA_017312745.1 Gryllus bimaculatus
AATAATCATATCAACGATCATTCTCTGTACTTTTAATATACTTCCGTAATAATTTAAATTATTAATAAAAAAATAATAACAACCAAAAACATTTATCGTTTCGTTTTCTATAAATCTTATGGTCTCATTTTTCAATATATTTTTGTTTGCAATATTTTTCTTTAGGTAAAAAAGATATTGAAATTGGCATAGGGGAAAAATGTTTTCATATTTCATCAACATATTTTCACCTTATTGGGAGTCTTATTCATGGAACTAAATAAATATTTGAAATTTTAAAACAACATCAGATCCTTTTTAAGGTATTAATACATAGCATTTTTTAAAAGCAGTAATACATGTAATTAGAGTTTATCTACACATTTGTATTACAATATGTTTCCTTAACGCGAGATATGTTGTAAGAGAATGGTCCACAGAAAAAGTGATCCTATCTCTTCGTATGAGCATTATTATTTTTTAACTTGGACTCTTAGAGTTTACACTAAACCATTTACAAGAAAAGAAAAAAATATATGATTTCATAAAAAAATTAAAAGAAATAAACATATTTTATAGAACATTTTGTTCTTTATTTAATTCAAAAATCTCAATTACGAATTGACAAATATCTCAATTATGAAGTTAACGTTTGCACTTTGCAATGCCATTTTCCGAATTCAATATCGTAAGACCGGGATAAGTTCCATTGCAGAAAGCTCGACAAAAGCACCAGAAATTCGTGGATACAGAATCGATAATCCTCTTAAATGATGGCAGCCAAATCATACAAAACAGGCTTCGAAATTCAAAATTCTGGGAAAGGGCTGAAGAGGGTGTTAAATTCATGGAAGAGTCATATAAACAGAATAAACTAGAAATATATTCCTTTACACCTTCGCGCTGAACAAACACTCTGGTGAATATCTCGCATATTTTTAAGTAAACAATCCTACTTTCTCCCTTCTTATTTAATTGTTATATCATCGATTGAGTTTAACGTTGCATAAAATGAATCGCTTGGTGCATAAAACTCTAATGTCTATTTTTTTACAGATTCTGGGATATATTGATCGATATAAAACACGTTATATATATATATATATATATATATATATATATATATATATAGAGAGAGAGAGAGAGAGAGAGAGAGAGAGAGAGAGACTGGTAAAAAAATCCTTCATGTCCGCCGCAAACTGTGGGGGTAACATCTGGTAAAAGTTTTCGTTTGGAGCAGAATTGAATGTCCTGAACATGAGGTATTTTTGTTCAAATTGCTAATTCGATATCGTCGCGCATTTAAGGGATATCCCCTTTCTTCCTGCTCGTATCTCCCACTGTTTCTTCAGAGCAGATTTAGCGATTGTTAGTTCAGAATAATATTATTTGAACGGCAGTAGGCGGTAATGACTTAACTATGAGTAAATGAAAGACGTGTAAAAAATTATTATTTACAAATGTAAGAGAATAAAAGAAAGAATATTAAAAAATTAAGCTTTTATAAATTACACACATGAAACAGGTCGAGAGAACAAGAGTATGGTTTCATGTAAGGCATACGCATTAATAAGTTCATAGCAAAATACTACTATTGTTTTGTGCTATTATGTGATTAATATTCGTGCTATTAATACTACTGCTTCGCTGCTACAAGTGGATCTGAAAATACATAACGTATAAAAATAGCTCGTATGTTATAATATGGATAATGGAACTATATTCTAAGTTTCTAACTTTCAGAGCAAAAAACGAACAATATGGGTTTTTACAGAATCGATAGAAGTATGCCCCATCACAAGGAAACGTCCACGACTTACACAAGACAACGAAGGTTACAAAAGAAAATCCAAAGAGAACACCTACAAATATTAGTTATCGTGCTCTGATGGTTGCGTTCAAGTCTGTAGGACTGCGTTTTTATTTGTCTTTGACATTCCTTAAGTCAAATTACGAAGGTTTAAAGATCTGTTATGCTCCGGTTAATCACCCAAATGTATGCGCGGAAAACAGCGATCTGCCTATGCAAATCCAGATGAGGTGACAGTACTAATTGAAGATCATATCAGGCGTTTTTCAGTTAACGAGGAGCATGATAAAAGTGGAGAGTATAAATTCTTGTCACCGGAAATCAATGTTAAGAAAATGTGGAAATGGTTTTCTTGAGAACACCCTGAATTGAAAGTGTCATAGTACGATTGGAAAATCGCATTGTAAAATATTTAACCAAAAATTTAATTTAAAATTCAGTCACCCCCAAGTTGATACTTGTCTCTATAAACAATTGCAAGTTAAAATAAAAGTCCCAGCTTAAATGACAGAGCTAAGCTAGTAGCTGTAGCAGATCATATAGTTCCCAAAAGACGTACCGGTATGTTTTACAAGTAATTAGAGCATGTGCCGAGAATGCAAAAATACTGCCGGAATTTGCATTTATTTCATGCAAAATTTGATACTTCCAGTTATCCCCAATCAAAGGAAATTTTGCGCCAGCTAACTTATGTTTTCTATATTCATAATATAAAATCTGGTAAAAGCCATGTTGTACACTATGATGAAACCGTAGCTAAAAAGAGTCGTAATGAAATGTGTTCTTTCATTTTCAGTTACATCAATGAATATGTGAGCCCAAGCGCTAGCTTTCTCCCATTCTTTTTGTTTTCATCATGGGTTTCATTCGGGTCTGTGGCCAAGATGCTTTTAGCAAACGGTCATTAAAGGTACTTAGTAGCATGTGGAATTACAAAATTTTGAAGTGTGATTTGTATCTTTCAATACGGATTCCTCGTTCAAATTTGCATAAATATTTAGGGACAGATACCTTTTGTCAAAAGAAGTTCGACTCATATTTAGCAACTTCTATCAGTAATAACGAAAAAGTTGAAACTGATGTTAAAAAAATTGTCTGACATTCAGAATTTTTCCTTATAAACAACGATAAGTAATATTTGATAAACACCAAAAAAGATTAAGGCAATAATAAGAGCAGTACAGTAATAGTTGGAAAATTGTTTCAATGAAAGTACGAATACCATATTGAATTTTCTATGCAGCATTACAAAGGTAGCACTTCTTGGATCACTGTAGAACCCTCAACTCAAAATATTATATGTAAACGTTCGGAACCATAAAGAAACCCCATTTTTCAAATATTAAAATGCAATGAAATTAAGAGAACTCATTTGAACAAGTCAATCTACACTGCTGAAACTGCTGTACTTCCCTACCCTAAGCTGCTGTACCTGTTTTACTATATTTCTTGTGTTCTATCATTTATGCGCTCCGTTCATAAATATTAATAATACAAATTTCTCCATTAAAATAAATTTTCACGAAATAATATACAGCAACTGATAACAATTAAAAACCGTTGACCGTGCATATAAAAGTGACGTCTACTTCCCATTGCATTCGAGGCGCGACGGAAGGAACGCCATTCGTGGAAGCAGCAAATAGAAGCGATCGAAGAGCCAGGAGAAACGCGCCACAGGGTAAAGCGCACGACTCCACCGCGACATCGCAGCCATGTGTCTCGCGCGCCTCCCCCACGCCCTATCCATCCTCAATGCTCTGCGCCGCCCCACATCAGACCAGGCCAACTCCTCTCCATAGGCATTTCTTGGCCCCACCCCTCCGACCTTGTCCCACTTGGCCCAAGGCTCTCTCGGCCGTGCCCTCACGGCCCCGTCGATCGGGTCCTCCCTGTCGGCCCTCGCGTCCTCACACCCTTGTCCCTACCCTCTCGACCTCGCATTTCTCAACACCAACCCACACGAACAGAGCCTCTGCCCCTCCAATCTCGGTCTTGATCCTTTCCGCTTATATCCTTCTTGGTCCCCAACCCTCTCAGTCTCCGACATCTTCATTCCCGACCCTTAGGGATCCGATCCTCTCGGTCCATGGCTTTATGCTTACGGCTCTCTCGGCCTCGGCCCTCTCGGCTTCAGCCCTCGGCCATGACCCATGCGCCCTCTCACCGGCCATGCTCCTCTCAGCCCACGACTCTCGCAGGCACGCCTCTCTCGCCCCCCTCTCGGCACCGCTCCTGCGCCCTGCTCTTTACCGTCTCTCTCTTTCCCTCTCTCTTTTTCTCTCTCTCTCTTTCTTTCTCTCTCTCTTTCTTTCTCTCTCTCTTTCTTTCTCTCTCTTTCTTTCTCACTCGTTCTTTCTCTCTCATTCTTTCTCTTTCTTTCTCTCTTTCTTTCTCTCTCTTTTTCTTTCTTTCTCTCGTTCTCTCTCTTTCTCTCCCTGCTTCTCTTTTTACTTCGTCTCACCATGCACCACCTACCTCTCTTCGTCTGCCCCTGGTTACCATGCAGCCACCTTGTGCCGTCCCACTTTGACTCATTCCCCCCCCCCATCATCGCTCGCTCCGACTCGCTCAGTCTCGTCTCTATCCGCATCGTCAGCGCCTTGTCTCGTTTCGCACTGACACTCCTCACCCACCTCCTCCCAGGCTCACTTTCCTCACCACCGCCCAACCCACAAGCGCCTCCTCGATCCAGTTCCTCTCCATTGCCACTCCGCCTTTCACCACCCCATCCGGCAAATGGCTGACGCAGCCCACTCGTTTTAAAGGCGACCGCCTAAAATTTTGAGCCTCGTTTCCGGTACTCCACCACTCTCCCGACTCTCTCGCCCATCAACGTCCTCGCGAGAGAGCAGTGTCCCCACGGCGTCGACCCAGTTTAAAAAATGTTTCCCTTTGTTCCCCCAACCCCGTCCTCTTGCGCTCTGAGACCCCGACCTTGTCCTGTCTCACGGCTCCGGCCCCTCGCTCATTAAAAGTAAGCGCAGTTAATTTAAAGTTCTGGGTCGCGTAAGACAATCTGTCCGAACGATTCGTCGAATGGTTCTTGCTCGCCGTGGTTCGCTCGGGAATCATTGCACCGCCGCAAGGACTCGGTCCGCAACATAATTTCTGCCGCCAGCGTAATGACGGGGATAACATCACGAGTAGAAGTTCGGTAGGCCCAAGCTCGTCCTGTTGTTTGGCACTCGCGGACGCGCAATAACACGTTCATTAAAATTGAAATATTCGCTAGCGCGTGGGCTGATGAGTCGAATTTGCCATGTCTCGCTGTCGACGCGACGCTTCCATCGCGCATTATCTGCTCGCGCTTTGTCGCGGGCGATTTTCGTCCCTACGGGCGAGCCGGAGGGTGCGTTATTGTTCAAGAGTCGTTTCTGTCGAAGATGACCGCAGGCTAGCGTGATTTCGAAGCGCGATTAAAGTTGATGGTATCGTCAGCGTAAAGTAAAAGATTCGTTTGTCTTCTTTTGTGTGGGATGAGAATTCAATGTGCGAGTGGAATTCACAGGTGTGGGAGGGAAGATACGTTTAAGTCGCCATCAGATTACATGTTCACTGAAGATTATTTACAGGCCCGTATATCGTTTGAGTAATTCAGAAAGCCAATTGACCAGAATTGCAAAGAAACAGGACTACCGATAGTGTTTTATTTATAGGATATGTTCATCTTAGGTAGTGAAATATAGGTAGTGTTAAGTGTCTCCCTGAATATTTTAATCCGTATTGCATTCTCAATAGAGTTTGCAATGAATTGGAAGTGAACTGAGTATCATTAATGCGTGCATTATTAATGCGAATGCGATGGTTACATGATCATCATTGAAAATATATATTTTAGAAAGTAGATTTTTCAGCATAGGGAATTTTAAAAGAGAAACTTGCTAAGAAAAAAATCGAGTTCTGCAACGATACCCGCTTTTTACGTATGTTTAATACGTAGCCTGATCTGATAAGACGACCTACCATGGTTTTCGAAGCGGCATAACTGGACTGCAGACAGTAGGCAGAAAGATAGAACTTTTATTTCAATCCAACACCAAAAAGAAACAAAATATACATTTTACTATTTATTTATTTTAGACATAATCTAATCAGTTGGCAAATTTCAATGGCGTTTTTAAAAATAATAATCATTAAAAAAAGACTACAGAATTTTCCGGTTAATTGTCGACACACAAAATGTTTTTTTAAGCGCGACTCGAAAATCATTGCGACTTCTGAAGAAGGCTTTGACCTATTACATTTGTTTAATTTATTCACAGAATGACGTAAAATTGTCACTGAAAGTATGGCAATGTTACTGAAAATTTGGAACGAAAAACTAATTTGTTCGTTGGAAAATTAATGAATTCTAGAATAATCAATTCCTCGATGGGCTTGGTTTCAGAAGATACAAAGAAGTTTTTTTATTTTATTTCTTGCCCGTTCGGCCCTTCGGGAGTTATTATAACGATACTTATTATACGATTATTACATTACATAAGGACTTAACAGTATCTTCCATTTACATCAGGGCTCAAGTGTACTTGAGTTTATTTTTCAGTCTATATACAATTTCTGTTTACCTTTATACAAAAATATACAAAATATACCCCCTAATTCAACAATATACAAATATATACAAAACATACAAAGATATACAAAAATATGCCTTGAGTAAAAATACTACACTTGTGAATAACACATATATACCGTTGTAACATCCCATATATTGTTTATAACATTAATACCAGCAAATTATGGTGGCTTCAAGCGATCTTTTGGAAAGCGTGACAATATCCTGGATGGTGCATAATCTGTACGGCCGAGGTTGAAAATTCTTTTGCTAGGACAAGCTTCAAGTCTTAAATAAACATTTTTCGATAGTTTATTTATGTACTCTTTAATGCAGCTAACGTTTAATTCTCTTTTGATTTGAGCATTAAGAATAAACCAGGGAGTTTTGGTAACCAGTCTTAGAAATTTGTTTTGAATTATTTCCAATTTATTAATGTGCGTGTTTGTGGCGCCTACCCACACTGAGCACGCAAGGGTGAATTATTGATTTAAAGATTGTTACTCTGTTTTCTATTCTTAATGCAGAGTTTTTATTTATTAGTGGGTAAAGTTTCACCATTTTTGCATAAGTTTTGTTAACGATATCAATTATATGGTTCTTCCATGTTAATTGTCTATCTAATTCAACTCCTACGTATTTCACGGGTTAGTTATTGTTTAGCCACAGACAGGATTGTTACTGGTTGTTAACACTGGAAGGATTATGAATCTTTTCAGCGAGAAAGTTTTAGCTTGTGATTAATTTGATTTATCTGGATTCTCCATTGCTCAGTCTATTTCATTAAGATATTTAGATCATTTTGTCGGTTTTTCAGGGCAATAACGAGTTCATGTTGTGAGAGGATGGCAGTGTCATCTGCGAACAAGGCTATTTCGGTGTCCATTAATTCCGGAAAATCGGCAAGGTATATAAAAACAGAGCTGCCGTGTACTTTTTCGCGTGAAAACCCTTTGCAATCAAATCCGTAACTCATAAAATTTGGTGTTCAGTCGAGTGATTTGCTCTTAGGCCGAATTGGGCATAAGGTGTAGCGGTCGTTGCGTATACAAAATTTATTTAGTCGGGCTAAAATCAATCACTCTCTTTAGTTAATGAAGGTAGTAAGCTAATTGGCCATTATATAGTAGTTGTGGACATTATTTGGTTTGTTTATTGGAATGATTATTGTGTTTTTCCAATTGCTTAGGTAATAACCTAGTCTTAAAGCTGCATTTAATATAGCTGTTATTGCTGCAATTGTGGAATTCGGTGATTCTTTTAATATTTGACTGGTTAATAGGTCATTCCCAGCTGCTTTTCTGTTTTTAAGTTTGTTTATTGAGCGTATAAGTTCTGCGGGGGATATGAATTTTGTTCTTACGTCTGCGGAGTAGATAGGTTGCTTCATACTGTTTAAAATTTCCTCATTGAACACATGGTTTACTATTGGATTGTGTTTAAAAGTATTGGAAAAGTGAATAGCAAACACCTACGCTTTTTCGTCATATTTATAGAGAATACTAGTGCCCGATTTTACTGGTGATATTCTAGATTGTTCTCTGGTAAACGTTTTGCTATTAGTTAATAGAGATGGTGAGCCGTGGGTAATTTGCGCAAAATCTTGCTTAAATGAACTATATCTGTGTTCGTCAGTTAGAAATTTTACTTTTTTGCATAAGGCGTTCCATTTCCTTTTTAAGTGTGGCCTTCTATACAACTGCTATAGCTGATTAGCAACTGCTAATCCTGTGTTTGTCTTTTATCAAGTCCGCGATGTGTTTCAGTACCTAGTAAGATGGATGTTTGTTACATTGCACTGGTTGACAAGGTTCTTTAACCGCGATGCTTATTGCTTCTGTTAGATTATTGATTTGTAGGTCAATATCAGTTCCGTTTTTGAGATTCTTTGGGAACAAAACTTGCGTGGCTATTTTTAGCCTAAAGAATTCCTAGTTTACTTTACCATTATTAATTTTCTTAAATTGTAAACTTGGACAGTACTCTGAAATGATATTATTATGGGGTTATGATCCGAATCGAGATCTGGTATTACCGAATAAAAAAAGGGGGAATTTATGCTTGTGGATAGACTTATGTCAAGAATGTCCGAGGCGCCTTTATTATTAAATGGATACCGTGTGGTGGTAGGGGGCATGGACTATTATATTATGATTCTGGGCGAACTGTAAAAGTTTACGACGTGCTTCTGTTGTAATTCTGCAATTCCATGCTTTATTTTTACTATTTAGGTCGCCCATGACTTCGATTTTCTTATTACGTGTGTACACAATGTTATATATTTTTATTGGAGTTATATATTTTATCCAAGGTCTTTATTGGGAATTTCTTATTGGTTTGTAGGCGGTTATTATTATTATTATTATTATTATTATTATTATTATTATTATTATTATTATTTCTGAATCGGCTATTTTTAGATTTATTGCTACCGTCTCCAGGCAGTCAGAAGTGGGACATTTCAATTTGTGAGTGACTAAGCTCTTTACGGATTATTATCACATCGGCATTGTTAAAGACTGGAGATTGGCTGCATCTGGCTTGCCTGCTTTCATAACGTATCTCTTGATCTACACCTTGCTAACTATTCAGTACCTTGGCACGGCCTGCGTTATATCTCGATCCAGTTGCAGAGGTTATCTGTTTTTACCATAAAGTCTTACTACTTTTCGTACAGGGAATTTATCATTCAGTTCTTTTTTAATATCATTGACATCTAGGCACTCCGGCACATCTTTTATTACAACTTCAAATGCCTTACAGATGGGTCTTTAAAGGAGTAGAACTCTATCTCGCTATTTTCGCAAAATCTTCTAAATATTCTGAAGTCTTCAATGTTACTAAAATTGCGCTTTAAATTTATTGTTACTGTATTTGACTTCAAAATTTTCAATTTCATTTTTCACAATGTCCTCTTTAAGCAGTTTTTAGTTTAGCGGGAGCCGAGCTCGAACTGACAAAGAAGTACAAATATAAAATAACCTCAGACCAAAAGTTTCCAGGTATAGATACCATGAAAACTACAAGGGTTGTCATTTATATTCCAGGATTAGAGAACAAAAACAATTATTAATCATCGAAAATCACTTTATTGTTTTACAAAATATTCTACATGAAGATCTATACACTTTTGCATGCGTTTGAACCAAGTGTCGAAGCAATTGTCGAACCAAGTGTCGAACCAAGTGTCGAACCAAGTGTCTGATTCAGGTATCTCCAAAATATGCATTCTGAATGCTTTAATCAAAAATGCAGTTGTTTGAGCCGATGTGAGAGAGATCGCATTGTCGTGATGAAGAGTGATCCGTCTTCGGCGGTTGGTTTTCCTGATTTCTTGAAAGACAGTTGGTAAACAAATCGTTGTGTACCATTCAGAATTGACTGTTCTGCGTTGTTCTAGTGGTACGGTTGCAATATGTTAGATTTGGATTGGATATTGCTCATCTTGAAACCCCCATACAGTCGACTGCTACGTACTTTCGGGCTCATACGCCTAAATCCACGATCCATCACCTGTCACGATGTCATAGACGTGTTTCGAAGCACCGCGATCGTATTTTTTGAGCATTTCTTTCGACCATTTGACACGAACCCTTTTTTGAGTGATTGACAAATTGTCTGGGAACTAACGCGAACAAATTTTTTTGACAATCAAATGGTCATGCAATATTGAATGTATGGTGGTCCCACTAATTCCTAAGGTTGTTTCAATCTCACGATAGGTCACATGACGATCTTGCAATATCAGTTCACGCACAGCATCAATGGTTTTCGGAACAACAACTGATTTTGCACGACCTTCGCGAAATTCGTCTTGGAGTGAACTACGACCACGATTGAATTCACCATATCAGGGATAAACACTGGTCCTTGATGGAGCTTCATCGCCAAAAAATGAATTAAGTTCATCCATGCGCTGTTGCTGAGTTAATCCACCTCAAAGTTGTAAAAAATTATCGCACGAAAATGTTCTCGATTTAATTCCATTTTTGGGCCAAGATGAATCTTTTAAGTTACTCTAAACAACACAAATAGCGCTCGTATGTCAAAATGTTCTGAGTACGTATAACCTCAAAACATTCAACTTTACGATAGAGCTGTCTGGTGCCAGATTGCAACACCAGGGTTGCCAAATCCCGAAACATAAAAGGCATCCTTAGTACCAACCAAAGTAGCCATTGGCAAGAATTTCCCGCCACATTCAGGATGAACTTGACCTATCTATAAAGCTAGTGCCAAAAGTTTGCCACAGTCGGAACTCAAATCCAAGTTTTGCTGCGTAAGACACAATTGTAACGCATATCAGCACTGAGTCATATTAGCTGGTTCCCGATTGTGCTCAAATATTAACTCTCTTAATATGCCATTTCACGAACCTTGTTCTTTCCAAGAGAAACAATAGTAATCCCAAATGTACCCTGAGAACTTTAAGGTGTTTCCTGTTTTATGTTGATACAATTTTTCCGTTTCGAAAACATGCAGCCTAACGTTTACCACGTTTTAAATACAAGGACAGACAGGGCTCTAATATTCTTTTTATATTGAACATTTAATTTCTATCTGTATTATGCGAATTATTTAAATTGTTACACTGCAGAAAACATACTCGTAAAAGCTTTCTAACATATTTTTTCCACAGCAAGGCTTCCGCTGTAAATCTTTCCAAGAATGTCACACAATGAGCGTTCCACATCTATTCTTAGTTCAAGAAAACAAATTGCTGGATTCATTAGCACAGTTTCCCACTTTCGAGAAAATACTCAGCTTCGAAACAAAGAAGTTCTGCGTTCGGGTAGTCGAGCGTTCGTGGAACTCAAGCGCATCAGAATGTGGACCTTGAGATGTTTGCGTCCATTTTCTGCGTACAAGCGTTTCTACTATCCCCAAATAATCAAATGAATGCCCACATCAACCATTTAAAAAAATCAGATTGAAAGATGTTATTTATTTCGGGAGCAGCCAGGCAAATTAATAGCGTTTTATAAAACATGGTAAATTTATTTTAAAATATAATTCATGGTTTTCACGGAACCTAAATCATTAGTTTAGTAGGTTTTAGCGTTAGTGACAAGTAAAAGTAGTCATAATAAAGGTAATAATAATGCTACTTCAAAAAATATGTTGTTTCTAACAAATAAACGTGTTAGACACTAAAGTGCTTTACATCTGTTTCTGTATAAAATTACCAAATAGCGGACTAAAGAAGGTGTTTTGCCATGTTGGCAATCATGAAAAGATAATAAACATATGATTATGTGCTGTAGTCGTTAGTTACAAGTTTTTGTTATTTGAGTTAAACTATTTGAATTAAACCTACAGGGATTCCTAACATCCTTATAACATCCCTCTTCCCACTTAATCCTGATATAAACAAAGTATGAAATCGTTTTAAATAAAAAAACTATGTTAGTGTTCTTATATTATTATATATCATTGACTAATATACATCTCAGATATTAGAATTTTATGGAAGAAAATGTTTCTTAGTTAAAAAAGTATTTAATTGACCAGGTATTTGTAACATTATATGGTTGCGTAAGCTTCCGCTGGCGAAGTTTGTGTTGTCTAGGCTATCCGGGGTGAGCCGTGACACCGACATGGTGGCTAACGTTTCAGCCAGCGTATTGTGGCTTTCTTCAGAGCACACTGCTGCCAGATTTTGTTTTAATTTTCCCCTCTCTAGTTACCCTGGAGAGGCAGGAATTTATTTACCTTTGCAATACATGTTTCCTGCAGCCGGTGAGGCTTTTACAGAGTGCAAGGACGGTAACTTAAATAAACTAACTTATACTAACTTAAAACTAATTACTTTTCCTCTTTGAGAATTGTTTGTTTGGTTAATCATATTGATGTTCAGATTAGTTCTTTGTATTGTTCTTCCTTCTCTTTTTCTTTTGTTCATTTTCACACGCATTCATTCTTAGGCTTTATTTACAAGCCCATTCATTCATACCCACAGCACTATTCATACTATTTACACTGCCTTTTAATCGTAACAGTGCCGACTTTACTCAAGCGCCCGTGGCGCCGCGACGTCTTCATGATCAGGTGACGCTGGCGGAGCGCGTGTCCGCGCCGCCCGCGCGGCTTCCGGCATCCGTGGGCAGCGACCGCCCTCCACGGACTTGCTCCCCCCGTCGCAGAGTTCAGAGAGCTTGTGCGGGGGCAGTGC
>BOPP01000090.1:2749831-2763602 GCA_017312745.1 Gryllus bimaculatus
AAAGAAGGATTGGATGGTAAAGAATGTATCCTAGTTAAGGAGAGAACTTGGTTGATGGTGTGGTTACTTTACCGTTTTACTAGCAGTGAGTATGCTCTACCGTGGGTGAGATATTCAAAAATTTAACTTATGCTGGACTAAAATCTTCTCATTTTGAACAATAAATTGGTATAGAAAGCTTCAGGGATTCAATGGGTACTTCCTCCTTCTTGCAGATTATATTTCTGGGGAGCCTTTCGAAGACAGGTACTCTTCCTTCACATACCATTCTCAGAAATTACATTTTGGTTCACAGTTTAAGTAGACGTACAGTGCATTGTTGGTCTTGGCGGTACGATAGAATTGACTCTGTTTACCTGATTTCTCACAAACACATCACTATAATTTCAATTTATCACAGAACTTTTACAGAAGAAGAAAATCAAATTCAATTTCCTACGCATGAGATATAAGCATAAGATAACCCTAAGCATAAAGAAATAAAATACGTCGAGAAGCCACTAGAGAGACTTTTCTTCTAATTCGTAGCCAACAATTTAAAAATATACTTCGATTTTCATATGGGATACTGAATAATACTTGATGAGAATTATGTTCTATTCTATATTATTATTATTATTATTATTATTATTTATTATTATATTATTATTAACTTTTATATTTGTTTTGGTTATAGAATTTATATTGCTTTGTTAATATTACTATTAATTTTATTATATATGATTGGTCATAATTATTTGTATACGGCCTTATAACAGTTGAGTGATGTGGGTGGAGTGGGGGGATAGGGTGTAGTGTAGTGATGTGTTGTTATTAACCGTAGCAAGTGAATTTAGAAGTAGCTAGAAATAAATTGGGGAACTATTATATGCGCCTAATTCTTATTAGTACTAATTGTAAATGTTCAATTGTTTTTGTAATTTCTAATTTAATTGTTACTGTTTGCTACAGAGCATTTAGTCAATGCGAACTTTATTAATAGAACCTATTTATTATTATTATTATAAATATAGAGAACAAAACTACTTTCAACATTTTCAGAAATGACCATACACAGACCTGTCATCAATCTACTCACACATCTAATCTAATTATAAACATTCTGCCTTCCACTACATTGTATCCAGATTAAAAGCTACCCCTGACAAAATTCATTTTCTGGTTTAGGAATTGCACACAATACAACACATTTCGTATGTCTACGGTTGACACAGAATATTAACATATACTACGCAGCAAAATGTCAAACAAAACCAAAATGTACAATAACTTTTCTCTTATAAAAAAACCGGAAAGTACAATTGCTCTATTTGAACCTTTTAGAAAAGTCCGCACCCAAATAATTCACAAAGCAGGTATTAAGGTTATTGAAATCAGAGAATTTCTAAGAAAAATGCTGTCGCCACAAACACCAATATTCTAGAAAAAATAGCGGGCGTTTTTCTCTAAATTGCCTGAATGTGTGCAAATTATATTGGTCCAAACCAGGCAGAATTATTTACAGAACATATACACGCTTAGAAACACACCATAGTAAAATTCACTTTGCAATCAATTCTCGACAGCGCCCTCACATTAATCACCACACAGACGTTGGGATATACACTTGGAACAATAGAAAAATCTACTCACACAAAATTAATTTAGAACTACATATTCTATTAAATAATAATCTTATTGAATGAAAAATAGTCTTCTCCTTTACTTAAATATCATGGAATTATTAGAGCACACTACCCAACGCACACCAGCGGGGCGGCGACAGCTGACAGCGCACGCCAGGGCCATTGCTCTCCCCCAGGCCGGGTATATCACTCTCGGTCGCCAAGACGATAGTCGGTCTTTTTGTGGTTCCAATTCCAGCGGTCAGGAAGGCTAACTTAAATTTTATGTATATTTGTTAGATAAAAAAAATTACGTGTCTATTTCCTATTCATTCGCTTTTCTTTAGTATTAATGGCTTTCCCCCATTTTTTCTTTCTCCCACCCGCCCGCACCGTTTCCCCACGGCAAAAGCGCTTGCAGCGGCAAGGCTTTCGGAGCGGAGGACATGCAGCCGGCAGAAGCTGCAAAGCCCAGCAGAGCTCCAGCGGGCGAGAAAGCGGAAGAAGCGAAAACTGCGCGGGAAGGACGAGAGAGGCAATGGCTCCCGACGCGCCCCCGCTACGAAAGAACCTAAGACTCCTTGCACAGGAACAGGAAGCTCGTTGGTGCGGTGAGTGGCGGCCAGGCAGATTCTGGGCGTCGGCATCCTCCGCAACCTTCTTAGGTGACGAGAATCTGCGGCTGGCAAACTCGGTCTCCGGTAGTCGCGATGTCGGACCGTTAAGCCTGGACCTGGGACGGGAACGTCGCGCAGGTTCCGCTGCGAATGCCCTCGCAGGTGGACCCTCAACGTCCCGACAGCTTTCACGGCCCACGAAAGGACCGATAATAAAATCGTCTGAGCAATACACTCAGACAAGGTTCTAAAGCAGGCAGAAACTTGGGCAGAACGGGGTACAAGGCGACCATTGGCGAAGGTCACCAGCCGAATCGGAGACCGTGTATTGAATACACACTTTGACCGTGTAGACAGTACGCGTCGACAGCGGAGCGATAAGCTAGCAGCGAAAGATTTTTGTTATTCGCACCGCTCCGTTGAGAACGTTCCTCGAAAGCTCGTCAGAGTATTTGTCTGAGAGGTACCGAGCTACGGCACGCTGAGACGTGGAAAACGAGCTGAAGAGCTCGGCTGACCTTCGAGGTAAGGACAATCTGCCTGCGGGAATGGTGGTCGCCCCAGGAACCACGATTCCGGCTGTAGATGGTGAACCAGGCACCGAACGCGGCGGGTGGAAAGTTGCCCAAGGACGAGTTCGTGTACCTTGCACAGCGCGCGTCGCGTAATATCTTTCTTAAAACAAATAGAATCTTTCGCAATCGAGGTCCAAAGGGAAACAGTGGGCCAGACCTCGATATTTGCATGCGGGCTAAGCGATGGGGGCAATCGCTCGATACGATGTGCACTGTCGCTCTGCACGGGGAGGGTAAACATGCAGGAGAGCACAAACGGGAACGGCGCATTGCAAAACGCGGGCATTCTTATTTAAAAGCCGTCTGCTGCAATTGTAAGCAGCATCACGCTGCATTTCACAGGATGCAGCCATTGCACGTTGATCTCGCGTCCGTATACGCGCAGTGTGAATAGGAATGAGGGACCCTAGCCAAGTAGTTCTATGAAAATCGGCGCCTCGGTCGGCAGTAGGGCGGGCCGGCTGGACGAGGTCGCGCAGCGCCTCGGGCGCCAGCGCCTCGCCAGAGGCAACGCAACCACCTCCGGGGCGGCGGAGCGCGGCCCACTGGCAACCGCGAGCCGCCGGCAGAACAGTTCATAAGAGCCAGTTCTTTAGGACGTTTTTGAGCGAATCCTAATAGAATACCGACAAATGTCTGCAAAATCAGAACGTAGACAAGCGAAAAGCACTCTCAGCGCTTTGCACTTGGAACGCGCGAAGTGAATCTTTAACCCAGAAATTGAAATTTTGCGACGAACTGCACTAGATATTCTTTGGGCTTTACAAGAAAAGTGGTCAGTGATGACAGAATTTCAAACTCGGGGGATTTGTGTTTTGCGAGACCGGCTGGGTCAGGCAGGCGGGCGGAAGTAGCAATCGTGCTGCGCGGAACTGCCGCAGCTTGAAGCCGAATCCCTACTATTGCTTCTGGCGTCCCGTAGAGGGGTGGGGCGTAGTTGGGTAGGAAACGGAGACTATAGTATTAATCCGTCTATGCCTAGTACCCCCCCAAACTTAGATTCCCGGCTGGAATTGTGCGCCCTTTTTGCACCCTAATTCCAAAGTTCTCCTTGCTGGTAATCCGACTTTAACCGAGATAGAATTGGGGGGCCATCGAGCCACGAAACGGAAAAAATTGCAATATTAGCGGAAGGGGGTATAGAATCTGCGCAACCGAATAGCCCCACAGCATTTCCGGAAGTACGAACAGGACCGGGCGTTTAATTTGGATTTTATGCATTGTGAAAGGCGTATGAGTGTGTGGTTCCCGCTCAATTTGCGTACTGGATTCCGATCATAACAGTACCATCGTTGTGGCGTCCTTGCATAGAAACGCAGCCAGTAAGACTTCTCGAAATCGCCGTGACAACGAATGGGCAGGTTTCCGCAACACAGCTGAATTCTCAGCTTGAGCAGAACAGTAATACGACGACGAGATGACGAAGCAGTGAATCATTATCTGTAACATTGAAAATCAGGATTTCCAAGGCAAATACAATTGTCACGCGTGTAGAGAATTCTCGCCCTGAGCTCACCGATGACGAAAGAAGGATATAAGAGATTGCGCGAATTGTAAAAGACCGGTTATTCGCCGCTATGGCGATCCGTTGACGGAGAGCAGGCGCGCAATCTAGAGCATGACTTCCGTTCATCTCCTATCGGGTTATGAGAAAGGCTGCTAATCGGTCTGTTACTATTCGAACTGCAATTCCACGGGGCCACATTGGGATCTCTTCTCGTGGCTAGGCCGCAAACCGGGAGTCAAATTGCCCGATTCAGAGTAGCCGGGACGGAGGCGGCTCGGGGCTCCACCCATCGGCCGTTTACGC
The DNA here is from genome assembly GCA_017312745.1 of Gryllus bimaculatus. Taxonomy (NCBI): domain Eukaryota; kingdom Metazoa; phylum Arthropoda; class Insecta; order Orthoptera; family Gryllidae; genus Gryllus; species Gryllus bimaculatus. The sequence goes on from BOPP01000090.1 coordinate 2,754,438, forward strand.
CGGTGGGACGAACGCGATCATTAAAGGAATTTTTGCGAAATTTCAGCTGGCGTTGGCAGTTCGCGCGTTCGAAAGGGCGCCGCCCTGCATTGAGTGCAGTGTTGGTTTTTGCGTTGAGAGGTGGGCCGCGTGACGGGGTCAGCAGCAATACCATTGGCCTGTTTGCCACTCCTCCCACCTCTGCAGCCGAGTAACGGGAGAGGAAGCTTCGAGGCTGAGCTAAAACACTTCAATGCGAGGAAGGCAGGTGGCCGCGGACAGGTCTCACCGCATAACAGCTGGGCCTTGGCGGGCAGACGGAGTCGAGTTTTTTACTCGAGCTGCCTGATGCGGTGCTGGCGGTGGCTATTTTCCAAGGGCGTGGAGGATTGCGACATTGACTAATATAAAAACTGGCAAAATAAGACTCTTCCGAGCAGTCTACAGACCTATTAGTCTCCTCTCCTCCTAGGGAAACGTTTTGGAGACTACTGATCTGTCAACGGTTTGCAACAGGAAATACGTCGTTCCATCTTCTAAGAGATGAACAATATTGGCTTTTCGAAGCTGGTCAGTCGCGCAGCAGCTTACGCGGCTTTGCACGGAGATGCCTCGCCCTCTGAGAGACGGCAGAACCTGCCAGTGGTCTTTCTGATATGCGGTCGGCTTTCGACTCTGTGTGGCAATGCGGGTTTGTCGAGTGCCTTGCGGTGGAGGGAGTGAGCGATTGCTACGTAGACTGATCGCGTAGTTTTCTCTCTGACAGGCAGTTCAAAGTGCGCGTCAATAGTTATACTTCGTTCCCTTCCAGAGAGCCGAGGCAGGCGTGCTCAGGAGTGCTTCTTTTCCTACTTTTTCGGATTTATTCGTGATGAGCGCCCGCTATCCTTCTGAAACAAGAACTGGTATTAACCTGCGGGTCCTGATTGTTCGCGGATGATTTTCGCGTACTACGCGAAATCGGCGAACGGAAGGCAGTCAGTTAAATACTTAAGTGATCTTGTCTCGCCGCCTTTCCTGACTGGTAAGACGGGAAACGCTGCTCTCAACCTCCAGAATGCGTCGCGTCAACTTCACTCGTAAGAAGGGCTAACCCCAATGAAACGGTGAGCTTGGGCTGGCAGATATACTTGGGGAGCGAAGCGAGATATTTGGACGTGCTACTTGAAGCGGCTTGGCTGACATGCCGCACTGAGGCTCGGTATCTCGCTGCCAAAAGTTAAAACACGCAACTCCTTTTGAAATCTTCTCCGTTTGCCCGGATTTGTTCAATTCTTCTAAAGCCGCCGTTATTACAGCTTGCGTCGTCCCTTGTGGGTAGCTAGGTTTGTGAGGTATTTACAGGCAGTTTCTCCGATCTGGTCACCCCATGCCGGGTAGGAGAGAAGAGCGGCGCGCACTCGCCGACGGGACAACCCAAAAATGCTGACGTCTTCAGAATTTAGGGTTACGCCACGCCAAGTTCGGCGTTGCTACAAAGAGAGGGAGACGGCGCTCGCAGGGCGCTGAGGCCGTTCGCCTCCGCGGCATCCTGCGGAGACGGCAAGGCGGCGAATCAGTTCGGCGTGCACAAAGGGTCTATTTCCGCAGAAGAAAGGGCCCAGCCAGTTCGCTTCACCTTCCGGCACTGCCCGCACACGCTTCTGAGCTCTATGAGGCGGGGGAGCAGCAAGTGCGTGACAGGGGTCGCACGCTCACGGATGCCGGAAACCGCGGGCGGATGTTCGGAACTGCGCGCTCCCGCTGGGCAGCGTCGCTGGGGACCGAAGGCGTCGCGGCGCCCAAACGGACGTTTGGATTGAAGTCGGCGCCCGTGGGTGCTTTAAAGTGTATATGTGTGTGGAAGTGTTGTGTTTGTAATGAATGAAGAATCGGTGCGTTTCGGTAAATTATAATTATTAATAGAATGACTTATGCGAGTGAGAAACAAAAATTAAAGAAGAAAAATTGAACAATTTCAGATCTCCATTAAGATTTTACAAAAAGCCTAAAAATAAAAACCCCAAAGTGGGATGTGATTAGTTATAAGTTATCGAGATAGTTTTAGGTTTGTAAGCAATTAGCCTTCCCTAATGCACAAGCAAAATCGGCTGCAGTATTATTCATAATGTACGCCCAAAGATAAATAAATTCTGCCTCTCAGGGACTGGAGGGGGGAAAACTGAAACACTGGCATCAGGTTCGCTCACAATCTTAGGCAGTTTGCAAGCAGTTCCGAGGGCTTACAAAAGAGGGCGGAGACGGCGCTCGCAGGGCGCTGAGACCGCCGCTTCGCGCATCCTGCGCGAGACCGCAAGGCAGCGAACAGCGACGTGCAAGCGGCTTCCACAGAAGAAAGGGCCCATACAAGACGTCGCTTACTTACGCATTTGTCTAGTCGTACCGGTCCAGAGAACAAGGATGTCGTCTACGTAACGGTGCCAATATGTAATATTCTTGAGAAGTGGATGGTTTGAAGGGAAGATGGTCTGTTCGAAAGCGTCCATAAATATATCTGCAAGGAGAGGTGAGAGAGGTGAGCCCATTGGAATTCCTGAAGTTTGTCTATAAAATTTGTTGTCAAAAGAGAAGTAATTTTGGTCCATGCATAAGTTGAAGAGATTTTGGAGTTCATCTCGAACGGGTATGGGGCATGACGATTTGTCTAGTAAATTACGTAAAAGTAATTTACAATCAGCAGTTGGAGTACTAGGGAATACATTCTTTACATCAAATGAAACTAGTTTTGCATGTGGTGGGACAGGAATGTGTTCAATTTTAGTGTTCAAGATTATTTCCATCAAAATATTGAGAATAATTTAATCAGTATAACCTTAACTATGTGACACTGACTTTTCTCAAAGGCATTTTAAAGACAGGTTTTAATATAATATGCTTGGTGACGGCCGTTTTACAAGGGATGAATAAGACATTAGTAGAATATCAATTTTAATGCAAATAGTATTTCACGTCATCGTTACCAATGACACGAGAAATATCATGCAATTTTATTCCACAACAAATCTTTCTAAACATAAAAACACTCGGTATGGCTACCTTCACAAAATAAGTTTAAAAAGTTCATAGGATGGTTCAGGTGATTGGCTTAAAAGTGGTAAATCCACACATTATAACAAATAATACGTTTTGAATGTACGCGACTTCATAGAGCCACATGTGGTTAGAAAGAAAAATTATTTCATTTTAATGACAAATGTGAACTAAAACAACTTTAATTTTACATCTTATTTAAAAATGTGTGCACTATTACGATCTTTACTTTAAACGCTCCCTCCCCCATTTGTTCCCAAGCATCCCAAACAGTGTAGATTAAGAGGCGATCCTCAACATATCCACCAATTACCCAACACATCTCAGCCAAATTAAGCCCATTACGGCGGACGTTGTTCAAACATCGCGCCCGTTCAGTCGCCGGAATCATAACACAAAGGCTTCGCTTCTCCGGCAGCTTCGGCGACGCGTCTCGCTAGACTTACACGATGTCGCGCCATCCGCGCGCGCGGCGGATTTTCGTAACCCGCGACGAACAATCGCGCAACCAAACGCGACACGCGCGAATAAATCCCGACGCGTTCGTCCTCGCTCGGCGCGCGACTTCCCAAAACCGCATTTCACGCGGCGCCGGGCGCGTATCCATCGACGCGGCGCTCGGAAATGGCGGATTACGCAGCCGACGACTGGAGCGTCTGTCTGCGCGAGGCACTGCGGCAGCCGCTCGCCACACGCTCCAGAAGGCGCTCTTGCACTGACAAGTATTTGGCGGGTTGCGTGGGAGTGATTAGGTAATTCCGGGCGTGTGAAATAGATGATTTGTCCAATAAGCGTAGTGCACGCTGTATCTTTGGTTGTAGTGGTAGTAGTGGTGACGGCGCTCTTCTTTATCGGAAGCTGAAATGAGGCCCCGACCTACATTTTAGCTTGCTGATTTTTCCCCTTCTTCTTGTATGGGTTTTCGAGCTAGACTACGCACTAGCTCTGTCCACCGATTCTGCACTGGGCAATAGCGGATTTATCAGTGTCAGCCAACAACCGGAGCGACTGGCTATGCAAGGCACTGTGATAGACGCATGTAAACGTAATATGCGTAGTATTCGAGACATTGTATGCGACAGAAGTTGATTCTGCGGTGATAAAATTGTGGCTTCGAGTGAATGATAAGCTATTTCCGGGCGTGTGAAATACTTAGGTTATTTTTCCCTGAAGTATAGTGCACCTTGTATCTTTGGTTGTGGCGGTTGCGGGACTCCTCTTTATTGGAAACTGAGATCTGACTTCGAACCGCACGTCGACTGTTTTTTCCGCTCTCCAGGTGCCTCCCCGAACTAGGCACCGCCCCAGCAATTACACCCAGACATACACTATTCTGATCAGACTCCCGACATGTGCATTGATGTAGTACATGTAAGTGTAAATGTATGTGAGGAAAGGACATAGGTAAGAAACAAAAGACACCGGTCGCTCCGTGTATCGCTTGTTAATCTACTGCCCCAAAATTCTCGTGACGTTTATTGTAGGAATCCCAGAAAATTACTACTCCGATTAGAGTAGCCGTTCGCTAGAATTCCCAAATCAGAAGTTTAACCCGGGAATGGGTGTCAAACTATTTAAGAAGTCATTTTTGTACGCAGAAATCTATATTAATCTTTTTTTATTATGCCGTACACATAAGGATATTAAGATTATATACTTAATATAGGGAAAGTTAAGTAATGCTGCGCGAAAAAACGGCAGATTTTCGGCAGAAAAAAATCATTGCCGGGCCCTGAAAACGCTATCCTCATACACGTGGTGTAGCCAGAACCCCTGCTTCATGGGTTCTTGATACCTAAACATCAATTGACATCAAAATGTCCGTCTGTCTGTTTGTGCTTCCGTGTGCCTAAAACGTGCGGACAATGTTTTCCAAAGTGCTTATTCCCCCGTCAATCTGGATCCACTCGATGCGCCGCAATTTCGACAAACTTTCCTCAAAATTCGTAAGTAATTTATATGAAGCCACCTGGACATTTACAAAACATTGTCAAATACGAGTAAAATACACTTTTAAAGGTGTTATATGTCCGATTTTCACGGCGAACTCTGGCGAAAATTGAAAAATATTGAATTTTTTGCTGCGTCTTTCTACAACTATAAAATTGGAAATAGATATATTTTCTTCTAATAAAATGTATTCTTCATAGCAAGTTTTTTCATTAAGGTCATGTACATTGTTTTGAAAATATTAGTTTTCGCGCAATATTAAGTGCAATATGAGCAATTAAAAAAATAATAAAAACGCGATTTTCTCAAAAACAGCACCCAATTTTTTCTTTATACTTACGGTAGGGATTGTACTAATTCCACTCTATACGATGACATAATGTCCTATTCTTTTGTTGTTTTTTTCAAAAATACAAAAATGAAATATTTTAACTAGTTTCTCACGTCGTTAGTATTTACATTAACGGCAATTTGTTAACATGAATTTATTGATGAGTACATATGCTTTACTTAATGTCATGAAAATTCTCGATAACTCCACCGTTTCCTGTTAAACTTAGATCAAAATTTCGCATTATTGGAAAAAAATTCCGTTTTCTCGAAAACCGCTCCAATTTTTTTCTTCAAACATTTCGAACATATTGTGCTAACTGCACTCTTTAAGATGACATACAATTAATTTTGCTGAATTATTTAATTTTTTCAACAATACAATTTTTTCAAAATTTTTTAAATATTTCTCACACCTTTAATACGCACATTTCCACGCGACGTCTAAACACTATTAGGTTTGAGACAGGAAGTGTTTGAAATGATTTTATATTAAGTTTTTTGGGAACTCTATAGTTTTCTCTGAAAAGAGGTTCAAATTTTGCATTTACAGTAGCACTTAAGCACAATTTTCTTAAAAACAGCTCCAAATTTTTGAAAGAAAATGGCCATTTAGAGTGAAGTTTTACTGTTTTTTAATATTCTTAAAATAATATTTCCGTTCTATTATGAAACCAAAAAATTAAGAAAATATTTAAAACTGAACTTTGGGCAGTGATAAATGGTGGTTGGCAAGAGTATGTAACAAGTTCGAATAGCTAGCCGAGACAAAAGGAAATAGAAAAATAGGGAGAGTCTGTGTCTCTCTGCAGCACCACTAGTATTATGCTTTGCGAATTCAGCCTCAATTAAACTCAATGATTCCTTTAAATTTCTAGTCAAAAGCTGACGCATGTCTTTGGAAAACTGGGAGCGTACTATTGAAACAACCATGGGAGCGAGAGCATGTGCAAAACACTGCGACCCATTCTTCGTCTGACACTGTACGCGAGAGGTAGTGTAACGTCGTGTGTAGTGATCTACGCCACAAGGAAACAGACACGAGTGAGTATATACAAGTTTTATTTACACAACGTACATTTTTACAACTCTCACTCTAAGGCGGTTTGCCAGAGCTACCACTGCAGCCCTCCTCTCCCTACATGCGCCTTGCGGCGACGCCTGCGACCGGCCTGCGAAGCCGCCTCACAAATTGGCATCTGGTGTGCCCCGGCAGATTGACGATCTGCCCGAATGTGTTTGAAGAACACATCACCCTGTCCGAACTCGCCGAACAACCACGTGCCATCGGCACTCCGTACCAGCCTGGACGGACACAGTTTTTGTGGTCTAGCCACGAGAAAACCAGAAACGTTACCCGTTCGCGCCATCTCGCCGCGGCGTCTTTATAGGTTCAGGTCACCTGACCTCCTACGTCACTACTCCCCACCCCCGCGCGGTGGAAAGAGCCTTTCCCTGACGCTGCCTGGCCCGCGTACCATTTCCTGTCGGAAAGTCCCTTCTTTGTTTGGGCGTTTTTTTTTCAGATCCCCCAAACCTCTACCTTGCACTCGGCTTGCTGCTGCCAAGCCGTGACGCTACAGTAGTCAAGGGCTCTGCTATGCGACCCTGTCAGATCTGGTGTGGGAAAACCAATACTTCGTTCTTCACCATTCCATTAACGAAGTGGCGGAGAGCCACGCGTCGCATCGCGACAATTCTAAATTGTTATCTAGTGAAGTAAACCACACAAGTGCTACTGTTAAATAATTCATCGAAATAATTCCGGTGAAGTGCGACTCAGTACAAATTAGTGTAGTGAATGGCATGCAACTATGACCCTCCAAGAAATGAAGTTTTAAGTGCTGCTTTGATGCACTTTGTGCAAACGGCAAGGACCAGCCAGCTACAATGGAAAGTTTCATCCCAGATAACCCAAATCAATTCAACGAAGACGAAATGGAGGTGACGCTGGAGAATATCCATCAACGTAACACATCCGGCGCCAATGGCAAGGAACCGATTCAACTCTGCCGTTCAACTACCAGAAAAAGACTCATCTGACTCCAGAAAAAGATGATTATATAGAGCGTGAACCCATAAATTCAGTTAAAGTTATATAATCACAAAATATAACCCTCTATTATTTGATGTGCCGGTGAAAAGCAGGTTCGGACCTCTAAGTGAACTTGATAAGCAAGCAACCGGAAATAGATTCGCTCATATCAACGACCTTCCTACTAATCAAATGATAAACATTCATCGAAGTTTTCGTTCCTTAAGAGACCCACTAAATAAAAATATACCTGCAGTGTTAAAAAATGTCAACAATCCATTACTGACCAAAAAAGATATGAAGTCCGAAAACAACGCTTTCCTTCGCTGATAACAATAACCAGACTTCACAAAGAAAACAGACCTATCCCAGTAGTTGCAGATGTTTTTGAAGGACAAGATTCAATAGACAATATTTTAGCCATAAGCAATTTTTTAACCATAGAGTAAATGCGAAAGCAAGGAAAAAACCCCAATACAATGCCAGCCTAGATTGCGTGTAGATTATGGCCATACAAAGAATAATTGCAACCACTCAATTAGCTGCGCTTTTTGTTCAGGTAATCACTACTCGGTAAATTGTCCTAATCGTCATTAAATACCAAAGTGTCGTAACTGCCAATCGAGACACCAGCTGCCCTTACCTAAAATTATAAATTGAAAAAAGAAAAAACTAGCAACCAAAACAACCTCCAAATCAGAAATCAAAGATCTTCCCACCACCCCACACTATTACAATCTAACACCCATTTCCCTTTTCTTCCCCAAACACCAATTCTCAATTTCACCCATATTAGTAATCGCACATCCCAGGCCCGCACAAATCCTATCAACAAGTCAAATTCAACCAACCTTCCTCAAGAATCACACCACAACTATAATTAATGTTATTACGTTCTACATAATCAATGCCACAAACACCATTAACTCAATTCGAAATTTATTTTTGCCTACATTAACGTAAATAATGTCAACTGAACATCTTAAATGTTTTATTGTCGCCAATTGGAATGCTAACTGCTTAACAAACAAAACACAGAACTAATAAACTTCTTAAATTCATACCGTGTCGATATAATTTGCATCACAGAAACTCACTTAAAGGAAAAAATAAATTCTGTATCCCAAACCCAATAGATTTATAGGTTACAGCGTCCGCCGCATAGTGACATATTCGGAATGTGGTCGTTCTCAAAGTTTGCGCTGCTCACAAAAAATTCAGCCTCACGTCCACTGGAAGTCAGAGATAATACTCTGAACGCGAAGTTTGTTGTATTAAACTAGTTTTTTACCCCAAAATTGATAAGATTCACGTACTACTGTATATCTTAGCTGATCAAACCAAACCCACATCAAAAGATTTCACTGTATTAAGAATATTGATTGAAATTGATTAAAATAAAATTGATAAAAAAATTATCTCCCCTGGGGACACCGCCTTGAAGTAGCACTGTCCAAGCGGGCGGGGAGGCTTATGTGCTTCAGGGAGGTGGAGGGCTAAGCCGGTGGTAGCATGACTATTTTCTACGCATGACTACTGGTAGGGTCACCCATGCCGGACAGGCCTAACTGAGGAGCCAGACTAAGTCGTGTCCTATCCACGTCCTATCCATCCCAATCTTAATCGTACATTCCTTCCTATCTTTTGTCCTTCCCCCATAACGACGTGTTCATATCGTTATGGTTCCTTCATCTACCATTGTGACATCTTTACCTTTCTTGTGCCACAATGCTTTCATCTATTCTATCGGCCTCCCTCGAACAACTCTTGTTTTTTTCTGACCCTGACGCTATTAGGTTTCGAGGGCTAGGGAGTCTTTCCTCATCTTCCTTCCTTATTTC
>BOPP01000090.1:2774897-2838002 GCA_017312745.1 Gryllus bimaculatus
TAATAATAATAATAATAATAATAATAATAATAATAATACCGTACAATACAGTACAAGAAGAAAAGCAGAATTGAAAAGTGCATTGATCACGTTCACCGCACTTCAATTCACTACACTACATTTTTTTGCTTTGAATTACACACTGACCAACACTTCACAGCACTTCACCGCACTACACAGCACATACTCATTTAATATCTTGTTTTAATTTATTTCTAAAACTTCGGACACTGAGAGGAAAAGCTTTGAAAACTGCTGCTGCTGCTGCTGCTGCTGCTGTATTTGAATAATTAAAAGGGTTAGGTGGTGGTACACTGACATAATTAGTGTATTTTTGTTTGAATTAATAAAAAATGTTACATTTATTTATGTTGTGCTTTTTTCTATTTTTTTGGTCTTCTTTTAATTGTAAAATAATTGGTCACCTTGATGATTATTTTTTCAGGGTCCAAACTTTGAACAGCATTTTCATACTCTTTTATTTGTTTCAGGTAAGATCAAGAACCTTTTCAAATATCAAAATCAACCAGGAAAAACAACAAAATATTACTCTTTGGAAGATAAGTACCATATTCTATCCTGCGCGATATATTCGTTAACTTTATTTGCAACAAAAGTAGTTATTCTAAAAGATAGGAAAAGAAGTAAATTACAATACCTATAAAAATTATGTATTTTTTTCAAAAATGTTTGCGAGAAACACTAATAATAGAACAGGTACGAATAAAGAAATTATACTATAAGCTTTCAAACACAAAGAATATATCATCTCAAATTAGTTAGCAACTGCAAAATAACTTCATGAAATTTAAACTTTTAATGTTCCAGTACGTTTGATACACAAATAAAAAACTCTCATTTACAAGCCTACTATAATTTAAAACTGAAAAATATTTCTTTCATGATAAGTACTTTATGCATTCAATTATCTCATAAAAACACGAAAAAGGTAAGTATATAATTAATCTTCTGAAATTTATTCATTAATATACTCTCGTTGTTTGCCTTGCAAACTAATTGACTCGTTCACAACGAGCAAACGTTTCAAATATTTTGTACATTGTAATATTTGAGCAATTTTGGGCTTAATAAACATTTAATAATTCAAATCTTATAAAAAGTTCTATGGAAAAATAATTAATTGTAGGAAAATCTGCTGAAATTTGAAAATTTTACCCCGGTACTTTTGACATACAAATTAAAATGATTGTCCCCATGTCCTTCCCTGCTTCGTGCAAATGGTGGTCATCAAACGAATCCAGCGGTTCTGCGTTAAATACGAAGTTAAGTTCGCATCGTTTTAGCGCTCGGCGCTCGCCTGTTTGTATGCTGGCGGACTGGTTGCACGCTTGCAGCCTTGTAACGAACCGGAGTGGGGAGAGCCAACGCGTTGCATTCTCATTGTAATGAATTCTTCATTCGTTTGTTTATAATCTAATTAATATTGACAGGCAGCGGAAATTACAATAAAGAGCGGCTGGAGAGATGTCATGGCCTGTGGGATGGCATAACGTGACGTGGCAGGGTGGGAGGGGGCGATGTTGAAGTCAGTGGCAGGCGTGCGGGGGAGCTTAATGAAAGATAACATCCGTGATAACATCCGTCAACTAGAAAAACGACATATCTAAAAATTTGTAGCTTTGCAGGAATGGTTTTATTTTGAGCTGAGCCATTTATTTCCCGGCTTATGTCTTAACTGTTTTACTCTTCACAACGGGTCTCTAGTAAATTAATTTTATGAAACATTTTCAAAATATACTGATTTCTAAACTTGATTCTTAACTTACCTCAAATATGACTATTTTTACATTCTTGCCCTTGCGAGTGTACTTCGTAAGTAGAGAAAGTTATCAAATCGTACTCCGGAAAACGAATTTTTTTAGATATGTCACTTTCCTTGTGACTTTGTACTTCTTTGTACTTCCATTGTTCTTCTAAAGTACAAAGTATTTTAGACAGTAAGAGAGACTTCTAATATTGAAATTAAACATGCCCATACAGCTGGAGTTAACAAATGTGCTTTAAAATGTGCTTTTGAATAATTTGTTAACAATATTTATGTACACCACTGATTCATTGTAGTTTGTAATATTTCGACAGATCTAAAGGAGTTAATTGACTCCATGACATCCCGACAATTGACGTCCACGTTACGATCATATGCGCTGACTAACATGGTAATAGGATAGATGGTGCAATATAATGATAGATAAAAATATTCAATAATATCATAATAATAAAATTAAGAAATGGAAAATGGAAAAAATACTACTTAACCGTTACCAAAAATACAATAAATTATGTTTGGTTGTAGCACCACTATTTTTACTTTTCCGAATATGTACGTATATACCGAGTAATATAGGGAAAGGTATGTAATGCGGAAAATCGATTACGAGATTTCAACGGAAATACACGTTTTGGGTTCCTCCAAAGTGTCTTTTTAGACGTCTGCTTGTCCGTCCGTCTGGCGTCTGTGAACACAATTCGCGTCTAAGCCTTGCGTCGGATTTTTTTCGTAATTGAAGAAACCCGTGTCGATCTGGCTTGAGTCGCATCTTTGAAATTTTGAAAAAAGGGGGGTTTTACTTTATGCCTCCGAACATTTTCAAAATTTTCTCAAAAAATTACTCCAAATTTTTTCGTTAAATTTCTGTAAGCATAGAGTAAAATACACTTACAAAGATGGCATACGTCCGATTTTCATATTTAATACTAAATTTTCGAAAATTTCAAAATATCAACTTTTTTCGGGAGTCTTTCTTCAACTACAAAATTGAAGTTATAGATTCTTACTTCAATTTTTTTCCGTAGTGAGTATTTTCATTAAAATCCTGTACATTTGTTTGAAAATTTTAGTAGTTTTCGAAAAATACTGCGTGTAATGTACGCAAGTTTAAAATATTACTAAAACACGATTGACTCATAAATTGCTCCAAATTTTTTTCGTTAAAATTTTGGCAGGAATAGTGCTAAATGTTCTCTTTAGGATGACATAAACGTATTGTTACTCTATTCTGTTGTTTTTTTAAATACAAGAATGAATTTTTTTACTTGTCTCTCATGTCGTCAATATTTATATTAGCGGCAATTTGTTCACATTATTGTATTTACGAGTACATGTACTTTAAATGTCATATAAAGTTTCTCGAAAACTCCATATTTTTTCTTCATACATTTCGAACGGTATTTGCACTCTTTAATATGACGTAAAGTTAATTTCAGTGTATTTTTTTGTTTTTTTAAAAATTATACAAATGTACATTTTTTGAAAGATCTCTCACACCGTTGATGTCCACATTTCCAGTAATATGTAAACACTATTGTATTTGTTAATTAATGCGCTTGAAGTGACTTCAAATTAATTTTTTTGAAAACTCAAACATTTTTTGTGAAAAATGCTTCAAATTTCGAATTTACAGTAGCGTTTAAAAGCCAGTTTTTTAAAAAAGGCTCCAAACGTTTCAAAGAAAATTTTCATTTAGGACGAGGTTTTGCTGATCTTCAATAACCTTAAAATAAGATTTTCGCTCTGCAAATAGGAAACCTAAAAATGTAAAAAAATGTACTTTGGGGGGGGGGTGATAGATGGTAGCAGGTAAAAATATGTGCCAAGTTCGAATAGCTAACTGAAATAGAAAAATAATGCGTCAAAATCGGTGCCACTACTAATTTTAATTCCAAAGGCAATTTTTTATTTTCATATTAATTCCTAAAACAAATACGCGCATGTCAGTATATGGATGCCTATATATCTTTTCGTGCAACGGTGATTTGAGAAGAATTGAACAACAACGTCTGTGCTGGGTATATTCTTTTATTTTATATACTACTATTTAGGGAGAATTTATTACATTATGAAGGTAAATGGACACAATGCTGCAAAAAATATGTCTCAACTTTTGACACATATACGGTTTTCGGTAGTCTCTTATATCCAAAGTTTTGTTTCAAAATGTCATTTAGTTTGTTCGTTTGCACAACTTTCTCAGCTCAGTTCTCAGTTCACCAGAATAGAGCAAAGTCCTTTTAAAAATACTTAATAGATTCAATTTTCATCAAAACCTAAGAAACTACAAAAATTGCAAAAGTTGAACCATCTTTCGAGCCTGTCCTCGCCTTTCAATATTAAATTTAGAGATTTATTTTATAATTCAATCTAATCCCCAATATAGTCAGTATTTTTAGACAATTTTAATCATTTTACCTACTTTTTTAAAATACCAGACATTTTGCGTTATTTTGAGTTGTATGAATACAGTTTTGCATCCTAGGTGTGAGAACCATTGCAAAATTCATTACAGCAGCAAAACGACTCAATAAATATTGTATCACTTTGAATAAGGATTTAACTTCTTAATCTTAAACTTTATTTTATTCTTTAAGTATTTTGGAAAGAAAGAGCATAATACAATACAACCGTAGCCGGGTCGTTTTTATGAAAACATTTTTTTTAAATTCAAGAAAAGTAGTTTTAATATTCCACACTTCTTCTGGGGAACAGATTTTCCCCCGACGTCGCTGAAGTATTTATACAATAATAATGTTAGTTATTCATTACAAATTATATAAGAAATATTAACCTTGATAAATATTGGTAATGTATTGTGCACTGATGATGAGGCATAGGCCCTATCAACTTGTAGCGGGGATGATAGTGCGAATACATTTGTGCTCTTGAAGACATTGCCTGGGTTTTCATATTTTAACTTAGACTGGGGAAGGGAAGTGTGCAGATAGAAAACAAGATTAGATCAACATTAGAAATTGCACTGGAGCATAGACAGAAATTTATGCTATAGAATATTATTCGAAGACATTATTTTAAATTGAGAAAACTATTCGTAATGTTCCTTTTAAATAACGATATATCTTTAAGGACTTTATTTTGTTTAGATGATTAATAATACTAATTGATATTCGATGCGTACTTTGCTTGTAGTAGAGTGATCTGTGACATTAAATCTTCACAGGAGTATATTGAATGCATTCGTACGCATTTCGTACATCGTTATGCATGAGAAAGGTTTGAATGACGGTGCCTGAATGAGAATTCTAGAGACAGACCGCTCTAATTAGACTTTCCGTGGCTTTCAGCCATCAAGTCCAGGCCGGAGCAATAAGGGAATTAACCGCCCAGAACCGCGCGCGTCCACCACGTCCTCGTTATAACTCTTTGAACCGAAGATTCCTGATTAGGGACGCTGATTCCCTTTTTTTCTTCGTACCTCTGACTCCCATCGATCGAGAAAATGGTCCACAAATGTCCGTGATGTAAGATTCAACGTATTCTTTGAGGCATGTATGGAATGTAATGAAAATAATAAACACTGTAGCATGTTTATTGCAGTAGTATTTATCAGAGAACTTATAGGTTTACCTAACCACAAAATATTTTGCTTCATTATCAACATCCAAACTCGACTTTCTGTACTTGTGAACACCTGTCAATCACAGGAACACCCACATATTGGTGTAAATTGCATATAATTAAGTACCCCGTGGCTTGTGGGTAAAATACAAAGGAAGATCGGTGTGTTCAGGATTTCATTCAATTATAAATGCTTCATTAATTATCTTGTCAAATACCTCTACAGGTATTGTAAATCGGAGTGCCTACTCACGGTAAGTTAGAAAACATATAGTACTACATTGCGCTCATCTCTCATATCACTTTCACTGAAACGATACAGACCGTTGTCATAATACTGATATCCTTTAGTAAAGGATACATTTTTCATTTACGAAATTTATAATTAATCTTGATAAAAAATAAAACATTGTTAGTAGCTGTTTGCAGTTAATATATCTCAGAAAAGACTTAATAGGAAGAGGATGATTCATAATTTCTACTTAATCTTTGAATGAAAATAAAATTTGGAACCTTTTTTGAGAAAATAATTCCTGAAAACTTGCCGATGTTTTCCATAAAATTACACGAAAACTATTCATATTTTAGAAAAATTGTACATTACATTTTTTGGAGACCTATCTTATAAAAATAGATTTTAATAATGACAATACTATATTTAATATTGTAGTTTTAAGAAGACAAACAAATTGAACGTTTGAAATTGTAAAAAAAATTAATGTTTCATCAAAAATGAAACTCGCTGTCATACTTTACACAACCCAAGGGCAGAGTTTATTCAAAAATATTGAAGCCATTATAAAGAAAATATTGAAAATATTGAGGCTTCATATTAATTACCTCTAAAAATTCAAATATCCTTTTCAAACTGGTAGATTCTCTAGTTCATTCAAATCAGTCGCAGAATATCAATTTTGGAGATACTCGGGAGATGAACGGGGGCTAGTGTTGACACACACCAACGAACAGGTGTACAGACGGACATACAGACGTTCGATCAATTTTTCGATATCATGGACACAGAAAACATAAAAACTGGCTAGACAACGTGTTAGAGGAAATTACTACATATGAATTGGCGAAAACAAAAACGTTCTATTCCTTCAAATTTTGAAGAGCAAGCATAAAGGTTCTGTTCCAAGCTTCGATCATTTTTTCTTAATATTAATAGTGGATGGACACTCAACAGACGGGACAAAACTTACAGACAACGAACGTCTATGGATAAAAAGTTGAATTTATATTTTAAGAACAGTTTCCCTCTGTTCACTCAAAACCGGCAAAATGTGATACCGAACCATTTTGTTTGCATTGATTCACATAGGAACAAGAATTGTTTATTTAGTTTTCGTTAGCAGGGTCAGAAAATAAGGATTTTTCTGTCGAAAATTCGTTGTTTTCCGGCACACGATTGCAATATTTTCGCTCTACTACTTACGTTGTGAGGCAAGAAACTCAATAGGAGTTCATACTTTCTTTGGAATCTTCTTATTCTCCTTTGTTGCAGAAAGTCGCCTGAAATGACACTTCTAGGTTTGCCAAGTTAAGTGTTAATTTCAAAATATATTATTCGAAAATTGTTTGTATTCACACTCATGGTGAATTTATGCATTTCCTATTTTCTACATAAAAACATTACCATATTATCCGCCAATATATTGAGGATTGCTAGATACTTTTTACCAGCAGTTCTTTGATTTACCTACAATTCTAATGAAACGATTACAACAGAAAGTTTCAGTTGGGTTTTGATTGATATGTAAGTAACGTCCTCACAATCAGATGACTTCAAATTATTGTCGAAACCAGGAGGCTTGTTTCCATAAAGAGAATAGATCTCATAAGCTGCTGTGTATACAATCCTCGTTATTGTGCATGTTGAACAGAGTCTATGGAGCACACTGTGATAAATAAACCGGGAAAGCAAACAACCAAAATTTGTTTCACAGCCTAAAGAGGACAAAAGCAGCGCTGTGGACACTTTCACTGAGTAGAGACAGAACCCCATTAGCAAATGTTGTTGCGTGAATTTCAGTCTCATCAGCCCGCGTCACGAGCAACAGCAAAATAAGAGGATTATGTTGCTTAATGAAACTCCAATCTGCGAGGAGATTTCTGAAGTGTTGTAATGAGAACGATAATGAAGGACAAATTATATTACACTATTTGCTTAAAAAACTCAGTTTTTGTTAGTACCATTGATTCTTTATTCACACAACTGAATAATTCCTTTATCAAATCTGCTCTTGATTAAAGACACTTGCTATTGCACTTCTCGTTAATTTTTATTATTATGGTAAAAACACATGCATTATTTCTTCGGTGTAGATTTTAATGTAAATTACAGTGGATATTCAATGTAATTGTTCCCATATAATACGTTTAGATATACTCTCAACAAACACCGCATGCTTCTCTATTTTTCATTAATAAACATTTACACAAGTAAATATCGCTCTGTTAAAGAATGAAATATATACTAGAAACTATCAACTGTTTACTATACTCTACGAAGACACACATCACTCGTACTTCAATTTTCTGAGACAATAATATACAAACACTATTGCATTATTCAAATACTAAAATTTGAAAGATGTATCACACAAACGCTGGGATAATGCCTGCTATAA
The DNA here is from genome assembly GCA_017312745.1 of Gryllus bimaculatus. NCBI lineage: Eukaryota > Metazoa > Arthropoda > Insecta > Orthoptera > Gryllidae > Gryllus > Gryllus bimaculatus. The sequence goes on from BOPP01000090.1 coordinate 2,782,902, forward strand.
TGACGTTGGGATCTCATTTTATTTAATTTATTATAATTTGAAAAAATGGTAAGAAATGTCGATATTAAATACGTTGGTTCATAAAGTTACAATCATTTAAGAAATATACGTATATAGCAACATCAATGAGATACCTCAACTGTAATGAAGCATTTAAAATTACACGTGCTGTCTTTTAAATCTTAAAAACACATGTGCATTAAAATATAAAACGTGGTGATCAAGCGGTAACACTCTGACGTAAATGTGAAGTGGTAAACGACGTATTTTAATTACTCAAAAAATCCTTTTTTTCTAGTAAGCTTGCAACTGATTACCATTTTCACACACCTCAAATCTACAAAGTATCAATTACTCATTCGCCATATTTTTATGAAAAATATTTTAGGTTTGAGGTTTCGAAATTAAAAATAGAGTTAAGTATAATTACTTTTATACTTGCAAATAATATAATTTATATCCACTTGGGCTACTCTGTTCGAATCATCATTCTTTAATCTTTCGTACAATGTATTAAAGTCTAAAAATATTTTTGATAATATATTGAGTTTTTGATATAAATGTTTAGTTTATTTAAAAAGTTCTTAAATTTTCCTTCTGATCCTAAATATGATCACACGCAGCACGTAACTTCCCGCGGTAAGAGGGATAAAAATTAAAAACAGGTTAAGTTTTGTAATAGTTCTCGCTCAGCAGCGGTCACGAGCAGACGTGTTCCGCAGCTCCGCTAGTTATCGGAAGGCTCGCGTTTATCGCAAGTCCGACTGCCCCGGCCGCTACTGATGCAAGTCCGGGGTCAGAAAGACGTCAGAAGAATGCACTTGTGAATAGTGGTGAATTAGGAACGTTTTCAACTCGTTTTCGTTCAAGTTTACTTGTGAAGCAGTGGTGACCGGTTTATTTGACAAAGTGACTTGCATTCTATGTGAACCGTGTGTATAAAAAACTATGCAAATAAACATGCATGCGCCTATAATAGTGAAGTGATAAGTTAACTGACCACGTCCCCTTCGGTGGACTAATCACACTATTGTATGTTGTTTGTTATTGAGTATTGTTATTTTCAATGTGATGTTTATTGTTGTTGGTTTTTTCCTCTCTGAATTGGACAATTAGTTGAAACATTCTTAGAAAGAACCAGAATTGGATGGTTTCTTTACATGTCAATAATGCATGTACAATTGTATTTGCAGAATGTTCGAGTAGAAAAAATTGCAAATAAATCAGATGTTAAAAAAAGTTTGGTAATACACAACAATTGACTCGTTGACGTACATGAACTGGATTCAGAGAAGAATGATGGAGATAAGTCTAAAGATTGTGTGATAAGAGACAGTGACGGAAATTGTCGTGATAAAGATTCCGTTTTAATTTTTGAGATTCTGTAGAATATTCAATCTACAGGAAGATACTAGTTAATTGGAAATGTTTGTTAAAGTAATTGTTTGATATTTACGAGAATTTTCTGTGAGGTTTGTAATTTTTAACATTATTTTCATTTGTAGAATATTGACATGATACAATCTGAACATCCTACGAGAATGGGAGCGAATGTGCCGCAAATTTAAAATACATGTAAAATCTTTTTATTCGCAGAGAACATGAAAGAATGCGTTTCTCTACTAATAGTCAGTTATAAAATGTATTGGTTTTTGACAATATTGTAAATGATATGTCTCTTATAAATATTCTCTTTTGTTATGTCTAAATACAAACACGCTTACTCGCAGCAGATAGTCTTCATTTATCACAAACTACTTTTAAAAGTTCAGATCGATAAACGATTAATTCCTTAATTACTCCTACTGAACATCGACTCACCATCGCCTAAATGCAGCCTAAATCTCGTTTGAGCGTATTGTAAAGAGACGTTCAGTTTAAAAGTTTTTGGATTGATCGTCATCAAACCCAAACAGATCAAGCTCCATGTCACCTCAACTTTAACCAATAATAATAATAATATCTTAACAATATAATATTTATTATAAATCAATTGTTATAATTATCCGGTGCTTGTCAGTCAGTCACATCTAAAACGTGGTTGAAGTGGAGTTATTCTTAAGTGAAGCTAGGGTTGCCACTTTCGAGATGGAAGCCACCCGGAGATGATTGATTACCGGGGGGTGGGAATCAGCCATGATTGGCTGATTCGAATTGATGATTTAAGAACAAATACTGAAAATTACAGATGTTTTCTTATTCATTGATCACTGACATCTGACAACCCTTGCAGAAAAAAACCCAATAATTTTATGCATTTTCTGTAATTTATTGAAATTTATATGAAATCATTCGATAAAATTAAATTATTCAACACAGATTAAACACTTTTTTAAAAAGTGAAAAAAGGTATTACATTTTGTATATAACCCAGAGATTTTCAACAGTAACCCGGAGCCCGGAGATTGTCTATGAAACTCGGAGTCTCCGGGTCAAACCCGGAGAGGTGGCAACCCTGAGTGAAGCGATAATGCTTAACTAAGAGAAAAGTTCCTTTTTTGTGAACATAATGGATCCCTCTCAAGTTCATCAATCTTCAGGAAACTAGACCAGTAAGGCTACAATTAATTGTGCTATAGTTACTATGCAATCTCTCCTTCCCAAGAAGGAAAATGCTATCATCGTAGATTCGGCAAATAGTGCGCCAATTGTTGAATTTATTGAAAAGTTATCTACCGAAGTGAACTCCTCTCGCATCAAGTTTGCTTCGAAAATATCAAACAATAGACTGTATGTTTATCTATTCAGTAAGTAAATCACAGATGATCTTGTCTTCTGTCATAAAGGCATCGTTGAGTCTAATCAAGACTTCCCTATAAGGCCTTTAATTTCTAGGAACAAAATAATTTTTCTTTCAAATGTTAATCCAAGTATCCCTCATCAAGTGATAGACGAAAAATTATTAACTTTCGGTGTTAGAACTGCAGTACCGTTCACTTTCCTTCGTGCTGGATTTACGAACCCCAACTTGAGCCACGTCCTCAGTTTTTGCTGTGAAACATTGGTTTCACCTGATGATAATCATAAATTAACTGAATAATTTCAAGTGTTTATTGATGATGTCCCCCATTGCATATATGTAACTCCTGATTTTCCTATTTGTTTTTTTATGTAAAATTCAGGGCCATATTGCTAAAAACTGCCCAAACCCAAGTAATTCCCAATTACCTAATACTCTATCCCTCCCTACGGCAGAAAAAATCACAGAATGAACTAATGAGATTATTGTTAATTCTAATGTTCCTCCCAAAGTATTTGAAACAATACTTCCCGAAAGCGAAATGGTGAATGCGAATTCTAGCCTTAATCTTGCTCTTGACAGCTTCCCCACCCCCCGCTACCTACCCCTTAAGTTGGCCGCGAGGAACCCTGTTGACTTGAAAAGAAACTTAATGGAAGTTGACCTTGCCTGCAACCCCGTCAGATTAAAGAGATCGTTGTCTACTGTACTCGAGATTAAAGAGATCGTTGTTTACTGTAAGTACGAATACAAAAATGGTGAGCAACCAATCAGATAGCGAGAATGATCTCCCAGACAGTAATTCGGAAACTTCTGACATGGAAGAGAAAATTACTGAAACTAAAGAAAAAATAAAGAAACAACCCCTCAAAAATAAGAGAAAAGCTAAAACGTCTTCTGAAAATGTTGGCGAGTAGTCGTGGTCCAATATTAAAACAATCTTAGAATCTCCTACTGTCCACTACTCACTAAATATTCACCAACTCCTTTGTCAGAACAAAGAGTAACTGTACTGAAGCAATTGCCAGAGTATTCACACATGATTTTACAGCTTTAACAGCAATGTTAAGAGCTGTTTACCAATAGGTACCGAACCGGGGCATGAAAAATAGTTGCTCAAGAGTCATCAAAAAAACTCGATGAAGATATGAATGAAAAACCTTATAGTAGAGAAGATTTAGAAGAGTAGTGATCTAACCTCCTCTATTATTGCCATTCTAGCCGAATTTAATATAAAATAAACAAATTCAGCTATTTACAATGGGCATTATTCAATGGAATTGTAATGGTTTTTTGCAAGAAACCATTAATCAAGTTTCTTATTAACAAATTCAAACCAAAAATAATCTGCTTCCAAGAAACAAACTTTAAATTTCAAAATTGTGACTCGTTGTTTGGATACAGATCTACATTTTGTAATATAAATAATTCCAACACTGCCAGTGGTGGCGTTGCAATTTCTACTAAATCCGAATTTCTCTTACATAATGTTCTTCAAATGCAAATGGAAGCAACTGCAATTAGAATTAAAATTAACTTCACTGTCACAATTTGTTCCTTATATTTACCTAATAGCCAAGTTATAAACATCACTGAACTTAATGACATTGTTAAGCAACTCCCAAAACCATTTATCATCATGGGAGATTTTAATAGCAACAATGTACTGTGGGGATCTTCTAGTACAGATCGAAGGGGCTGAATCATTGAGGAACGGCTTGACAAGAATGCTAATATTATCCTTAATAATACGGGCAATGATACATATTTTTCTACTAGATATGCAAAAGGCAGTGTTATTGATATGACATTTTCATCCAATGACATTTGTTGACAATTGCCGGCCAAATTACTTCAAATTTGGCGCCTTGCCTTCTTTAACAGGGCGTTTGATGTTCTTTGAAGGCGTTTTAGAAGGATCATACATTTTAAACTTGGCGCCTCCGAGTCTTAATTTTCCCCAAAAAGCCGCGCGAATATCTTCTCTGTTGTTCAAACATTCATTTCTTCGCGCAAAGTTCCTTAAAGTCGATTTTCAACTTCGTTCTATTAGTGCGGAGCGTCACCGAAAGGTCGCACCAGCTCGGGGGGGGAAGATCATCCAAACACTCCCGCGTAAACTTGGCATGGTCGAAATGCTGAGAATTTTCTATCGCAGACGCCTGCTCGCCTTGTCACGACAAGCTAATGCGGAAAGCTGAGTACAAGCGTTTTGAACGTCTTCAAGGTTCCACCCAGAGTGTGCCAGGCACTGGATGTAGTAGAAACACGTAGCAAAAGGCCACGGAATTCGTAAGGAAAGGGTCAGTTTTCGTTTGGACAAAGGTAACTGTGACAACTTCTCCAATACTCGTTAATTCTTTCTCCAAGTAACAATCCTTGTCAATTGTGTGTCATCTCTTTTCCAGAACACTCTTGTCTGACAAAAACTACTGAGATAGAAGAGGCGATGTGCCGTTGCCATTTCCATCAAAATGCCCTCCCAACTTTTCGTCGACTATTTCGCCGCCTGAACAACATTGGAACTCTTATTTCTTGGTTTTCTAGTAATGATCTTTATGACAGCGATCATTACCCATTGTTTATTCACCTCTCTGATTTTCAACCATACTCTATTACCCGCATTCATCAGAAGTGGATTAGTACCGAAACTGACTGGGCCTTATTTCAATCATATGTCGATAATAACATCAAGAAACTTCCCGATATATATGAGTGAGCACCAGATCGGACTAACCAAATCATCCAAGCCTTTACAGACTTAATTGATTTAGCTGCTCACCCGGCATTCCCTAAATTTTCGGGATTATCCGGAACCGTCAAGTCTCATGGTGGAATGAAAATTGCACGTTAGTCATCAAAGAAAAGAAGAAAGCGTTCAGAAAATATAAGAAATATAAATTGATAGAACTGGGTAGTTTATATTAGAAAGCTAGAGCTAAAGCCCGCTTATCTCTTAAAAATGCTATGCTACAATCTTTTAAAGATTTTACATCTTCTAATACGGACCAAACACCGTCTGCTACTATGTGGCATGAAATAAAATCAAATAGCGGCTATTATTCAACTAGCTTACCTCCAATATTAGAAGATGAAAACGTAATAAAATACAGAAGTTCTCAGGACATCTGCAATGCCATGGCAGATTCATTCGCCAAGAATTCGAGCAAAAATAACTATGAATCATCCTTTCGTAGATTAATTCCGTCTATATCCCTAGCCACTCAAAAAACCTCCTAAGTAACAACAATGATTCATTTAATGTGAATCCATGATGGATAAGTTCCTTCATGTTAAAAACTCTGCACCAGGTCCTGATAATATTCCTAATATTTTCTTGAAGAATGTTCCTAAAGATGCAATTGAATACCTCTTAAAATTTATAATGGCGATTTGCTATCTTATTAGTCTTTCTCAATTATAGTGCGTGATTTTACTTCCGCTAATCAACTATCAATCCTTGGCGAACTTGGTTCTACACTCGGCGGCCTCACTTATTCCAAACTGCATTTAATTACTACAGGAAATCTTTTGGGCGCATCACAGCCCCGTCCATGCTTCACTGAATGCCTCTCCGCACTCTACTAACTGTCGCCCGCCTCGCTGTTTCCCCCCCGATTTGACCGTTGGTGACGGCGGCGGCGTTACTGCGCTGATCAACTCAAATGTTTTGTTTTAATTTAGAATTGGTGATTATTTTAATAGTTCTTATTATAGGAACTTCTTCGTTTCAATGTAAAACCATTAACTTTAGTTCAATATCATTGATGCGTATTCTTTGCAACGTCTCAGATGGCTCCTAGAAACAAGAAACTTACTATCCCTCTTCCAAAATGATTTCGACAATATAGATCAACCAACGACCATCTAATAAGCAATCACGCAGAAATTTGTGATGCACTGGAAATTAACCAGGATGCATTTGTTGACTCGCTTGATTTAGAGAAAGCTTACGAAATTATTTTAAAACTCCGACTACTACGTAATCTTATCTCAATCAATATGAAAGGCAACGTACTGGCTTTTTAGAAAAATGTTAATGCAACATAGATATCTGCGTGTACGCATGTTTAATAAAATGTCAACGTGCAGGGAACTGATGAATGCCCTCCTTCTGGGCTCAATTATTAGGGTGCTCCTTTTTCTGATCGCATTAAATGAAATAAGTAGTATAATAGAAGCACTAAGTAAATTATTTCTCTTCTCTGATGATATTTCCATTGTATGCTGCGGCATAGATCTTCGAGTAACAACTAAAATAATTCAAGAAACTTTAAACAATATTCAAACATGGGCACGTTATTCAGGTTTCTCCCTTTCAAGAACTAAATCGAAATTTATTATAATTTCTAGAAGTTCAAACTTTTAAATGAAATCCTACCCTCCTCTATTTGAAATCTTCAGATACGTCCTTCATACTCTTGTAAAATCTTGGGCATGATCTTCGACCAGAAAGCACTTGTAAGAATACATTTCTCCCTTAAAGTCCGAATGCAAAACCGCTGAATATACGCAAGATATTAGCATCTGAAAGTAGGGAAACAGAGTGGAAATGTTTAAATAACTATCGAGTGCTAATTATTTCAGAAACTAGATTATGGAGCTGAACCTACAGTTTCGGCGAACAAATCTACCTACAGACGGCTCAGACCGCTATATAATTTTAGGGCATGCCGGTAATATGTAGGACCTTTAAATAAGCCATCAGAGCTTACTGGTAACAAGCCAGGACTACTCCCCCTCGACTTGTAGCGGAAAAACTCCTATTTAAATGTCTACTTGCAACTTTTAAATATCCACACTATATCTAACTTCTAACATAATATCATTCAACTCCTTTTAAACAGATACCTTCAACGCACTGAAATACCAAACCACTTAGAGAAAGAATACCAATTTTATCAGATAATTTACTTTATTTGAGAAACTCCTCATATTCTAAGAGAGAAGGATTAACGCATCCTCCTTGGAAATTCTTTAAACCTAAAGTTAATACAGTGAACTACAACAGATTCAAAAATCCGTATCTCCCCAAAATAGTGGATGAAATACTGCATTGTATCTACAACCACCGCTCAATACATTGAAATTCAGGGTTACCAGAAAATACTTTTCTAGTTTTCTATTGTGAAGCCTGGGCATCCTGAGAAGCATTGAAATTAGTCTCCCATAAATGGAGAAACGCGCAAAATGTAATTCACTCACAGTCTATGGCTACTACCGTGAATGGCAATGTCAACAGTTTTTCAAAAAAATACCATAATTCAAAGAATCAAGAACAGTTATTTAACACAAGAAGCAACGGAAACTTCAATCTCTATTGTTTGGATTCCAGCACATAAAGGTACAGAAGGAAATGAAAAGGAGATAGAGCAGCAAGAAGCCATTAACCGACAAGCGGACAAGAGTGTGAAGGGAGTTCTCCTCCGATATCAACTATTATTACATAATATGGTTAGAGAAATATGGAATGAAAAATGGCTGACTTACGTCTCCAAACTTCACCTCGTAAAGGAAATCCGTTATTGAACCCGCCTCTCTCGCAAAATCAAATCACTGGATTCCAACAAGTCCAAATTACCAGACTACGTATTGGCCATATCTCTCACACATTCACTTAATAACAAAAGTTGATCCATTACCCTGTCCTAAATGTGGATCCCTAGTAATCTACATCCCATATTATTCTGGAGTTCAGGGCACTCCAGTAGCCCATATAAGACAGTCCTTAAATTCAAAATACTCTCTATATAGTTCCTACTCCTCCCTAGAAGAATGTATAAACGTCTTACAACTTTTAAAAACATCAAAAATTGATACCTTAATATAAAGACCCTCATTTACCTACATATCATATACTATAATCCTTCAAATAGGTTGCTAATATCAAAGCTTGTGTAAATGAATAAATATGTGTACCCATCACAATTATGTAAGTACCCACAATATTAATACATTTTCACCATTTATATGCTTGTATGAATTGAATGCAATTTTATAATGGCATAACTGTAAAAAATTAATATTGTGTAAAATATAAATTGATTTCTGTGGTCGCTTAAGGCCGAGTTGTTAAAAAGTGACCTTAAATAAATACATATATTAATAATAATAACAATAATAATAATAATAATAATAATAATAATGGTAATAATAATAATAAATCTGTCCTCTTGGCGCTGACTGTTGGGACAGCCATCGTCTGACCCAGAAGGTTTCAGGAAGGAGTTCTGCGTAGGCATGGCCGTATTAGTGATTGTCGCTTCACCCTTTATTCTATCACCTCATAATACACAATTCAAGGCATAACAACCTTGTTTTATCAATGGAGTCGAACAGCTGATCACAACAGTGACACGTTATCGTGTAACGTAGTCAGAAATGGTTGATACTCTATTACTACTACAACTACTACAACCAGCACCAGCACCAGCACCTGCACCAGCACCAGCACCAGCACCAGCACCAGCACTAGCACGAGCACCAGCACTAACACCAGCACCAGTACTAGCACTATCACTAGCACTAGTACTAGCACTACCACTACCACTACCACTACCACTACCATTACCACTAGCACTACCACTACCACTACCACCACCACTAGCACTAGCACTAGCACTACCACTACCACTACCACTACCACTACTAAAAAATAATAATAAAAATAAATGGCATGTTAAGTTTTGTTAAGCTTCCAAATCGCGTTTCCTGAACCCACTCGTGTCCACACGCGGTCAGCTGTTTTAATGTTCTTAACTTCTAAATGTTTCGTTAATGAGGTCCGTTGTAGATCCTTCCGAACCTCAAGACAGCTAAATATGGCCTCATTTGGAACCATGTAAACGTTGCGTTTAGTTTGAAACGCTCTCAACTCCTCTTTGTAAACCCAAAGGCGCTCTCACGCCGCAGTTGGTTGCAAGGAGAGATCCCCGGCGAGTATTCTTCCTCGTCGGAGCCACTTCTCAGAAGGAGACTTATGAAGACCCTCCCCGGCGCTTTGTACGGCACGTCCAGAAGGTCGGGACTGCGACGCTGCCTCCAGATTTCTTCTCACTTCTCACAAGCGACTTCTCTCGTTCCTCAGAGCGTGCCCCGGCGCAGGCCGCCGATCTAAGGCGGAGATTCTTTTCCGAGACACAAAGACAAATTCCGGGCAATTTTCCGAAACGCATTCGCGGTAGGTCGCTTCTTTCCATCCCTGACCCTCTCTCTCTCTCTCTCTCTCTCTCTCTCTCTCTCTCTTCCGTTCCGAAATAAAATAATTAAACTATGATTTCGCGCATCTTCGGCGCTATCGGCTTTGATGTCATATGCCACATCAGTCGAGTATATAGAACATACCCACAAAGAGCCTTTATATAACTCCAGAAGAGAAAATCATTAGCAGGACTAAAGATTCATTTATTATAGCCTCATAATTCGGGTCAAATCTTTCACGAGCTTTGTTGGCAAAGGCTCCTGGAAGTAATCCACGCTTAAATCCACGGCCCGTGCCGCAGCAGAGCGCTCTGGCGACCAACGCGCGCTCTGGTGTATAAATTACGAACTTGCTTGTTATGGCGACGGCCGGCGAAGAGGAACGTCTTCGCGGACAATGGAGGTTTTTGTAGGCGCAAGTGAGAACGGGAGGCGAAGTGGAGGGGGGAAGGGATGGACAGGAGGTGAAGGTGGGGGATCGAGTCGATGCAGCGGCCGCTTCAAGAGGCCATTGCATATAGCCTCGGCAATGCCTGTCCGGGTGCGACCCAATTGATATACGGATAACGAACGTTGCTGTACATCGAAGCATCCTGGCCGTGGTCGATTTGATTTCGTGCCTTTCTCTCTCTCTCTCTCTCTCTCTCTCTTTCTTTCTCTCTCTCTTTCTCTCTCTCTCAATTGTGATCTTCCTCCATCGCGCTCTCTCTCCATCACTCTCCCTCCATCGCTCTCTGTCATCACTCTCACTCCATCGCTCTCTCCATCGTTCTTTCTCCCTCGTTTTCTCCATCGCTCTCTCTCGCGCTCCCTCATTCCGTCGCGCTCTCTCTCCATTTACGGTCGGGTGAGCGATATTCAGGAACATAAAGCGTCGGGGTCGCGGAATCATAATGCAGAGAAATTAATGGCGCGTTTGTTACGTTGATTTAAAAGCGAGGAGCGGGTGCGAGCGAGCGAGCGGGTGTCTGTCGCGGGCGCACCGACGTGAGAGAGCTCCCGGGATGTGGGCGGATGCTGCGAGCGCGGTGGGGAGCGAGCGGTCACGGGGTGCTGATGCCGACGAAGCAGAATGGGAGGACGAATTCAGTGGAGAAAATAAAGCGCACGGACAGGGAGATGCCGGTTAGCAATGAAACGAAACAAAAAGGAAAACCTAAATGCGGAGTAGTTGAAACCGTGATAGCGTGATACATAGGCGTGTTATATTTATCATTCATATATATTCATACGACCAATAAGAGTATTTTAGAAATATCAGGTACTGGATGAAAAGAGCTAAAAGTGCTGTAGAGCAAGCGAAGTGTACAGACACCTAAGAATGGAATGTAAAAGTAAAAGAGTGCATATTAGTCCCAAAGAGTAGTCACATTCCGAATATTGAAATTTGAATCAATATATTAGGTGCCTATACTCAAACGTCTGTAATCAGTAGGTGCCTTCTGCGAATTTCTGCTTTTCGGCGCAGAAGGAGGGACATGCGATAGAGAAAAAGTTAAATAGATTCAATAAGGTATCTGAATACACACAATTGCATACGCAATATAAAAACTATAGGGAACTAAGGGAATAGAAAGCAGAATTAAGAAGGATGTTGCAGAAAAATGTGATGTCGAGATTCAAACTGGGATGGTGATGGATGTGCCAAAGCGACAGCAAAGAAGAATGCATTATTACAGTACAAAGTGTACTCATGATGAGTTGAATTTAAAACGGTTAAAGAAAGTAATCGTAAAGAGTAAATACATCCTAATAAAGAAATGTAGATTTGCAAAGCTATTTCACATCCTTCTATTACAATCAAGCGTCGTATGAAACACAGTTACACAACCAACAATCCCAAGGGAGATTGATAAAAATTTAGCAGATCTGGAAGATCTATATTTGTTGTGTATCGGATGGTCAATGTTGAATACTTGAATGATACTCCGCCATTTTACATTTAATATGCATCATATTTACTTCCTCTAAAACCAATAATTGTGGAAACATCAATTCTAAAGGAGGTCGATCATTTTTTAACTCATTAATCGTGAATATCACGAATATGTGGTGAATCAGAATGTATTATTCAAGAATGGAGGTACGGATTCTGGCATCTTTGTACATGTTGTGTACATACTTTGTAAATTTCTCAAGTTCTGGCTTTTACAAATAGATTGATGATTTGTTACATATATATTGTTTTCTAGGTGGCTAAAACAAGACAGTTCCGTTGCGACACATCGATGAAAATAACTTCTACTCTAAAGCATTTATAAAATTACTGAACGTATACATTAATATGTTAATAGTATTTTCTAGACTCGCTTGCACACCTGAATCAGGCACTTATTTTTTTATTTAGACTACAACCCATCATTTTGAGTTCTGAAAATTATTTCATATGCCTAGAACCCAATGTAGTCTTCTTACTCTACGAAAATATCATACGGAATAGTCATATACTAATCTTAATGAGACGATAAAAGCAGCAGGAAATCATAAAATGTATCCAATAAAAAACATTTTTCACCGACGGACAAATCAGTCTGCCGATTGTGGCCCGTTGTTCGGCCGCCACTCTTGGATAGCAAAGAATCTTCCTTGCAGCGGCGGCGGGCCAGAGAGCGACCGCGCAACGCCTCTTAACTTGGGCGTTCTCGGGGAAAGCATGTTTGCGCCGCCCCGAGTGTTGCAGCGAGGAGAAAGGAGCAGGATCGCGAGCCAAAGAGGAGCGAGTCGGCGCCGGCGAAGCGGGACGCGGAAGGGGGGAGGGGGGAGGCACAGGGGTCGCGAGAGCGGGGAGAGAAGGAGGGCAGAGGCGGTCAGGGTGGGGCGGGTGCGAGAGGGGGCGAAAAAACCTGGTTCGGGTGAGCGATGGGACGGGGAAGAGTGCGGGATGAGTGGGTGGGACAGGACGGTCGGGGAGAGGCTGTGCGATAGCGGGAACGTGGGCCGGGGAAGAGGGTGAGGTCAGGTGAGTGGCGGGCGAATGGGTGGGAGGGGAAATGCAGGACAGGCGGGTACGGTGGTGCGAGCAGAACGGACATGTGCCAGAGTTGAGAGATGGGGAGGGGAAGAGGGCGAGATAGGACGAGGAAGGAGGACAGGACGGCTAGGGGTGTGAGGGGGTGGAACGGACACGGGGCGAGAGAGGAGAGGGTGGGCGGGGAAAAGCAAGTGGGGGAGCAGAAGCAAGGTGGGGAGGGACGGCAGGGCAGGGCAACTTTTGTAAGGCGTTGGGGCGATGGCATCTTCCTGCAGAGAGATGGATCACTGCAGGGCGAATGGCGGCCCCATTTACTACCGCTCTGCGCTTTTCAAGCCCATATCCGCTCTCTAGCCGTGCCCTTCACACTTGCGCACTGCCCGTCATCTCCTATTGGAGGCGTTAGCTCAAACGTAAGGTTAGTACTCGAAGGTGGCAGATTTTTGATACCAGCTAAGAGCGGTCATGTTCAGCCAATGCATGGGAGAGAATTCTACCCGCCGTTTTTTCTTATCAGGAATTGTCTGTAGTTTGTCGGGTCAATAGCAGAATAATGCTGTCTGCACGATTTTACTTTCATCTTCGTTGATATTTCCTTCTATACACTCACACTTTATTGCATTACACAACCACACATGTTTGGAGATCAGTGAGGAGCATAGAACTTGATCCGGATGGGCTGTGTCTTGATGTGAGCGACCTTCGGGGGGAAATTCTTGTAAGTAAGCTGTTGTAAGTCGGCTCAGGATCTCACCATCTAGAGGGGGAAGAACAGCGCCACCTCACGTGATAAAACGTGCACTACACTAACGTGTTGAATGTCCATATCAGTTGTTCCGAAAACAATCGCCCTTGTCAATTCCCTGTTTTATTCCTCATCATTGAAATTCTCATCCCTCACCCTCTCCCTCTCCGTATAGCCTTCGAGTTCCACACTCTCCTCCCTCCCTGCTCTATCGCCCTCATTTTTCCCCACAGTCTCCCTCTACCCAATATTTTTCTCTCTTCCCATTTTCTTCTCAAACTATCTCACCATCCCCGCCATTTCACCCTCACAGATTTCTTTCAGTCGCTTTTCTTTCCACCATCTCCAACTCCCCATCGTCATCTACACCGGGCTCATTTCTACTCTCCGCTTTCTCTTACTACCCGCTCTTTGAGCCTCCCAAACCTTCCTATATCTTCACTATCCTCTAGTCCCCACCCTCATCTAAACCCCTACGTCATTCTCTCCACCCTCTTCTATTCCTCGCCGTGTTCCCTTCCCTGCACTCCTCGATTTCTGTCTTCTACAAGTCGCCACCCTCTGAGGCGCCCGCCCCTCTCCCACCGCGTCGCCTTCTCTGTCAGCGTGCCGCCACTCGACGCCGCTCCGCGTCAGCGACGACGGTGCATGCGTGGAAACAATGGCAATTTATTGAGAAGCAGTGACGCGTTTTTCGCTGCAGGGGGCCCCGCCTTCCCACCGCCGTCACCCCCAGGTCTTCCATTTCCTTTCACGCCTTTGGAGCCATGCTCTCGTCGACAGGCGATGGATTTCGCTAGGGCGAATTAGGTCGCTAGCCGCTGTCTTGAGGAGATTCCTAGGGCTGGCTACTCTGATCGGTAGTTTCCGATCCACACCAGTTGAATGCTGGTGCAGTATCCTCACAAACGCGACAGAGACCGCACGCGATATTTCCTTCCACTTCCGTGTCCTACCCTCACCCCTTACGCAAGTAACACTTACACTTACATGCACTTTACCAACACACATGTCGGCAGACTAGTCGGGAACATAGTGCTTGCCTCGGCTTGAGCGGTGTTTCACTGGTGGGAGGTTGGGGAAACCTGGTTGGGGAAACCCGCCAAGCCCATGAATAGGTCATCGCCGGATCTCATCATCTAGTGGAGAAACATTATCGTCACTTCCCGATAAAAATGAACTTACATACTTATGATACACTTACGATACAAAAACACGGATTTGTGTTGAAAGATTTTAGTTTGTACGCTTTTTTATGTCGGTATTGTGACTGCGACAATAATGTGGTAGATATTTCAACGTCGTCGTGATGATACTAGACAACGACATTGCATTATTTCTGGGCTGTTTTTGTCTGTGATGTGTCGTGCAGCAATTAAAAGAGCGACGTTGTGATATACAAAAAAGAATAACTTCTCTCTTAGAATCATGTAAGAACATTGTTTGTACCTCTACGTATTAAATTATTGTTTGTAATCATATTAATTAAGATCAGGCTACTGGACGAGACAGCTCAGAACCAGCGTTATTGTTGTTTCTGAAGCGTCTGTGGCCCTGATTTCCAATCCCGCGTGCGGCCTACTTTCGAAACAAACTAGGACGAATTCAGCAGCCGTCTGGAAAAGAAAACTAGCGACCGCCTGCGCAGATCAGAAGTTTTCCGCAATTTCCACTATCAATAACGGGCAAATGTTGTAGCAGTTCCCCTAAGAAACAGAACACGGATCGGCCGCGATCGTTCGTTCCCTTCCTTGTTCTATCCACTCCCCTTACACACCTACTAAACTTAAATTCACCTCAATACCACAGATAACGGGAGCTCTTAAAGCCTTGAACTTAAATACTGTCCCGGCTGGGGCGTGCCTCGCTGGGAGAGATTTCCGAGGGAGAAATACCCCGCAAGACAACGTGTAGGTTGGCTTCATATCTCACCATACAGAAAAGACGGAACACCGCCACTTTCCGGAATAAATATTCGCTGAACTAATAGGATCAATAAGCATTGCAGATGACGTAGCCAAATCCGCATAAATCAAGCTTGTCGTATTATTATCTTATTTACTCAAGAACGAAGGTATCTCCCAGACCACAATCAATAATTGTGGAGGGTTAAGAGCAGTGAATTATATTTCTATTGCATTCTAAGATTATTTTTTCTGTCCTTTAGTTCGGACAGTTTCAAATTATTTCGTTTTGAACTTAAGGAGTTACAACAATATTATATTATTAATCAAGAAATATGCAATTAGTTTGTGCCTTTGTAAAGTTCAAAATTGTTCGTTCCGCTTTTCATATTACATTCATTTCATATTATTCATGAATGTAATTATTTGCGTGAAAACTGAAATAATGTAAATGAAATGACAAACTATTCTATACCATTTCCCGTGCTCTTCTTAGACACTGCATTATTAACAGCTAGAACACAAATGCGTCTGTCATCGCAACCTTAGTGATATTCTCATCCCTTCTACAAAGTTAGTTGAACGTAATGAATGCAAGAAGTTGTGTTTGAGTAGAATATTGTCAAAATAATAGTCCTTAAATACTACAAGTACTATATGTTTTATGAATTGTATGAAAATTGTCCCGCCCATTTGTTTCCATTTTAAGCTGAGCAGTAACTTACCATAACGAACTACTTATGAAACTTTAAAAAAAATAAACAAAAATAATGTACAGGTAAATAAAACCTTTTAAAACCATATTCTTCATTTTCCATATTCAAGGTCATGCAGTTTTTATCCATTATCTCGCATGTAATTCACACGTTCCATTTACTGTGGAATAAAAAATATATACCACTTTCATTCTATGTAAAAGTTATATTATTAAGATAGGGGGAGAATGTTTAATCTCTACAAGAACTGACAAACCTTTTGTGAAACAAGTGGTTTTAACAGAAATACCTTTTCCAATTAATTGATATATCCATTCTTACTCATTCATTTAACAGTGATGTCCGCACAACCCTCACATAGCGAATCTGCCCAGAAACATCTCAATTAATGACCTTTCTCTCTTTGGACAATGATTCCCATGCGACTAGCAGCTAACTACCTAACGGCAGATTGAACAATCTGCATTCGCTTAACCCTCATAATGCGACTCGCCGCTCGTTTCTGTTTCCAGGAAGCACTCCGTTATCCCCTAAACCCGAGTAAACAGGATATACTACGCGTGTTTACAGGATGAGGAGAAAAACAAAAAAGCGTGTTTGTTCAAAAAACAGTGTTCACCGACTGCTTGCGCCTGCGACTCGGAACTGCGTTTGGATGACTACCCGGGTGGTTAGAGTTAAGTCATCCCAGCGTCTCATCTATTCATGAACGCCGTTTTGCAAAGCAGAATGCGTAGCCTTCATCAGTGTTGTTAAAAGTAATCTACGTATTTTAAAAAAATCAGATATGTTCGTTTACTATGGAATTTGACCTTTCTATTCTACCAAATATGGGATTTTATTTTTTAATTAAAAGTAAAGGGTGCTATATGTTCTATGATTATTAACTACTCTACTTATTAGCTACCTTTATAACTAATACATTAATTTTTAATAATATATTAAAATTAATAGAATGAACTCTTATGCATCACTATTTGTTTAATATGTCATTCTCAAGGATAACTACAATAAAATTGGAATAAAATACAAAGGAATTCATACATGATAATGTTGAAGCGTTGATAGCGAGAGTTTTCAGATCGAAGACTGGATGTTATTAAAAGCAAAGTTTGTGGATGTATACAAATGAACGAAATGTTCAACGATCGCCAGACACATTCATCCTATATTTCAATAATTAAGTGATACATTACGACCCTTCATTAAGGTATATGGCTGGTTATCCTACTTCAGGACATTACGTAGATGTAAAGGTGTATGTAAAGAAATATTTGAAGTACATTTTCAGAAACTTGTTCATTTCTCTATGAAAAAACAATAGTGAATGCATTTTTCCAGAATTATTTTCTTTTTATCAGTTTTGGAGAATAAGAATTACGTGAAACTATATTTTTTCCGTACGGTGCATATGAAGTACTTTTCGGTTGATGCATGTTTTCACGTCTCTGGCTTTTGAGCGAAGTAATTGCAGAGATTCAACAAGTTTATTTTTACTTTCTCATAACCTACGCATGAATTATAATGAATGTTAAGTAATGCTACAATGGAAAAGGCAATTTTTCGGCAGAAAAGCCGTATTGTTGGTCCACGACACCGAGAAATTGGAATGTTTTTGTTCATATAGTAGAAAATCAATATCTTTAGCGTGTGTAGTGAGATTTAACATTTGTTGGGTACTGGATATCAAAAAATTGGTTGATCGGTCCCTGTAATCTAAAACTGATATTGTTTTTTGGAGGAACTTCACACGAAGCTCCAACGACATTTTCAATTTTTTTCAAAAACAACTCGATATTTTTAAACATTTATCGAATAGAGAAAAGTAAAGCGATAATAATGGTACACATCTTATTTTTATTAAATTCTTTAAATAAGCGAAAATATCATAAGTTAAAAATTCTTTGCTCATCTTCCTGCATCTACAACTTGAATATTAGAGATCATTTTTATTAATGAATCTATTCTTTTAAATAAGAATCATTAAATAAAGGCCATGTACATTCATTCAAAAATTAGCAGTTTATGCGAAATTGTTCTGTGATAAAAAGCAATTTTTTCTCAGAAAAGCTATATGTTTTTATTTAAACGGGTTGAAAAACCATAACTGCACCATGCACTGAGTAGCATAACATGAACGTTATTTTTATGTAACTTTTTAATTATTTAAAAAGTACACAAATGTTATAGTATAATTGTATTTCTTGAGATTACAAATAATGCGAGAACGTAGGAGTTGTCTTAGCACCACTAAATTAAAAAACTTTTTTGATCTTCAGAACTAAGTGTTTTGGTGTTTCCTGTGAAATATGATGTTGTTGGATGGGTGATAATGTTGATGTGACGTGTGGCAGACTAATATGGTTTGATTGATTCATGCCATAAGTGTAGCGCGTACTTTTTTCACGGACGTTTGCAGTAATCTTACCCCACTAGATGTCGCGATCTGATGCGGACCCCACGGCAACTTGCGGGGTTTTCTCTAACAAGGAACCTCCGACCAGGAGGGCACTACCTAGCCGAGAAACGCTTCTGGATGGTCTCTCGACATGACTGGTAGCGCAATTGAATGTAAATGTATGAGATGGTTAGGGTGAGAATAGGAAATTGAGAGGAAGAAAAGATCGCGCGCGGTTCTTAGACCGTGTGCTAAGAAACAGCTCCGGCATTCACCTAGTGGTTATAGGAGAACTACCGATCTGAGCAGCCGTCCGCTACAATATTTGGAGGTAGCTAACCAGAGATGAAAGGTGAATGGGCTGGCCAATACATCACTAGTCATCTCAGTTATAAGGACTGAAGAACAAAAAAAAGTATGTAGATTCTATTTCGGGAATGCCAAACACTTACCCGGTAATTAGACAGGAATATCATCTTCAAAACGATAAAAGACTGTAGTCTTTGTATACTTATCTACTGACATAATTCATTTGTTTATTTAACGTTGTGTTTTGTTTTTGGATTTCTGTCTTTTTTGTTTGTTTGTTTTTTGCAAATCCAAAGTTTATTATAGTATGAAAACGACAATATATACAAGTTATCAGAACACATCAACTGATTTGGTATCAGATTAGTGTCTAATGATACAATGACAATATATTTAAAATTATTTTGTCAAATGTTAATACTAAATATTTTGTTAGATTTTTGTTATTAGAATGTTGAAGGTTTTCTCTTGTGGATACAATTAAAAACAATTTTTAGACAAAAATTGGAATATGAAAATGAATAATATCTAAACAAAAGTAAATCATTCATTACACACCATGTAAGAAATATTACAGTCAATTGTCAATTATTTACTCGCTAAATGCGTTTTTAAATGTGAAAGTGGAAAATTAAATAAAACAAATCACAAATAACCGTAATTTCGTAATCTCTGATATTCGTTATTGTGATATAACCCAAAAAGATTACTAAAGCTTCAATGTTACTTGTTCAAGACACAGGTGATATAAGAAAAACAAATGCTATTCAGTATTTACCCGCTACAAAGTACACACATTCCAATCGCAGAACTATTGCTCAAAATCATTGGTTCCATATTATTTTGTCTACGAATCATACCTGTGAATACGCAAGATCGAATACGAAAAAAGTATGACGAGTAGAAATACACTGCACAGCCAATCTACGGGATTGCATCAAATTGACTCCGAGGAGGCATTCTTTTGGCAGATTCCATGATGAAATGTCATTTTTTCTTTTAAGTTAAGACAAAAGTAAACGTATCATTTTATAAGATTTGTTTTGTACTTATCGTCGTTTTCCACTAATAAGTCCTTTTTCCGTCATTTTCAAAGCATTGTTTACTAAGTGTAAAATCATTTTAATGATACTTGCTTCCAATAATATTTAAGCGATGCAACAAATGCACTCCAGAGAATTCCTGAGTAACGTTTTGGATGTTTCCGCTCAGAAAAATATTGTCAGCTTTTGTATGTAATCTGAAGTTTCGTGCGTGATCTGGGTTGTTCGGGTGACGCCGCGTTGCTGCTGACGTTTCGACCATCCTGTCGTGGTCTTCCTTTTTTCAGGATGGTCGAAACGTCAGCAACACAGCCTTCGACGCGGCGTCACCCGGACAGCCAAGATCACGCACATGACTCTGGCCGCGGAAGCCTATCACTTCAATCTGAAGTTTCGTAATCTTAAGTTTTGTCATTGTCGGTTCAGCCGATTTCGCAATAACTAAAGGCAGATTTCGAAAATTGGTAAAGAACAATCCAAATAGACAATTTGCTGACTGAGTTCACTTGAAAAAAAGAAAAAGCCTTGACTACATCTGCTACATACCCTCGGCTTCAGCTGCTCATCTGAAATGATTTTGATAACATTTTTACGTCATTTTTCTTTGCTTTAGGGCATTTTAAAAACAATTAAAAACGTTTATTACATCTTTGGTGAGGTAGATACTTTCCATAATATAAATACCGGTAAATTAAAGATATTATCTGGTATCAAAAAAAAATATTATTACGCTAAGATCGTTCGATCAGTTAGTGATCATCCACAGAGCTTGCAGCTTCTTAGGCCGAAAACAAAGTTCTGCTTTGAAACTTGTTTCGATCGCGATCAAAACGATATTTAGCTAATGTATTTTTTTAATACCAGACAACATCTTTAATTTCCCGAATTTCATTGTATGAGCAATTCATTGATCATTTTTCGGATGCTTTTGGCTATCACAATTCGCCACCAACGTTATGACTATAAATCGAATGGATTTGTGAATATTAAGATATGACACGACTTACAATGGAACGATGGTGGAATGAGAGGAAACATCCAGAAATACGTTTGCCTACCATGTGTTTGTGTATTGCACGTGCAACGCCCATAATTCGAACTCACTCCCAGCGAGGGAAGACAATCGATCTTATCGCTTCACCTGCGGATTGACCGACTTGAAGGGGGCAATGGAAAATGCAAGTAAACAGAAGTGAAGCGCATGCCAACGGGGGCACTAGCCGCATGTGCTGATCATCGGCGCAGATTAATTTGCCGTTCAGCGTCCTCTGTCGCGGCGGCGAGGGCGGACGGGTTTTTGAGGGCAGAGCGCTACGAGCACTTGAAGGCCATGGACCCGACGTTTCATAGCGGCGCAGAGACAAAGTTGTTGAAAGCGAAGTGCGTGCATCAAACGCTACGAAACAGAATTACTCAGAGAGTGGAAACTTTTTAAAACGCGAGTGGTGGAGCGAGGGTGGCGCGGAGAGAGAGGATTGAGATAGGGTGCGGCTAGACGCGGGGGAGGTGGTGGCAGGGGCTGGTGGGCGGCGGATGGCGGAAGAGTGGGCGGAGTAAGGCACAGCCAGACGGAGATTGAGATCAGAGACACGTCTACAATGCTGTAAAGATCCTCCAACCGAGGATTCTTGAATATAGCTTGTCCTCTCGATTGCTTCCCCACTTCTATTCCCTTCTCATTTCAAGTGACCCATTTTCACCACTCCCGTTGCGGCCCGATGGTGAACAGTGGAACGAATAATACATATTGTTATTCTTATTATTTGTAATATTATTATTATTATTATTATTATTATTATTATTATTATTATTATTATTATTTGTGTAAAGGTAATTTCTGACCATGATACCCGTACTCTTCCAAGGTCCATTCATATTATTTTCTGAAGAGAGATTAACGTGTGTAACTATAGGGATAAACATTTTAGTTGTATCCCTTGGTAAGGCAAAGTTTTCAAATCTTGAATTATGAATTATGAAGTGATAGGATGATGATGAGAGGTGATCGTGGGCATCCATCCCAGAATTCTCCTGTATGACCGAAAGAAACCACGAAAACACGGGGCAGGATGACCGGCCAGGGAATCGAACACGGGCTTCCCGACTGCGAGCCAGCTACTACGCACTGGGCCACTTTATTATTAGTGTTATTATTATTATTAATATTATTTGTTATTGTTCTTTGTCTTCATTGGTCATCTACGTCCAAATCGTGGTATTTTCTTATTTATACAGGTATCCCCGTCTCTTTGTTCTTTGCCAAATGATTTTGCCAGTTACCTCTAAGATGCATCTCAGTGTGTCATTGTTTCCCTCCTCTTTCCCATTGACATGATTACTTTTTTTCCTCGTTCTTTTGCTCATCTTCCCTCACTTTTCAATATATATTATTCGCCTTTCATCACGTCCATCTTTTTCTGCTCCCGTCAACTCTACAGATCCCATCTCTTTCCATATTGTCTTTTTTCCCACGTTCCTCTCGACTGGTCGGTCGTTTCCACTCGCCGACTTTTGTTTAACCCCGATTCAATTTAGCATCGACCATGCTGAAATATGCGAGAGCTTATAAGGACTTCTCGACTTTTGGCGGTCGTCTCTCTCGCCCTTTGGTCCACCGACGCTTTTAACGAGTTCGCTTTGATCGCTAGCGACCACGACCGATTGCGATCCCCACCGTCTCCCACCCCTGTCGCCCACTCTCCCCCTCACGCGGTCTCCTCAGTCCCTGGAAACCCTCCGCCGCCTACTGCCTTCGCCTTCATCACCGTCATCATCGCTCCCGCCCTCGCCGCCTCCTGTCGACCCAGCCGCATCGCCCACGCCACCCCTACATCCCACCGCCTTCAGCGCACCCGTCTCCCCCTCCACCACGCATCCCCTCCCTCCACTTCGCCGCTCCCTGGCCACCAGTATTCGTACTGCCCCCGCCGCCATCATCATTCCCGTCTCCGCCGCCTCCTCCCCCAGTCGCTCCCACCAACCCCATCACCCAACTGCTTTCGCCACTCCCGCTGCCATTAGCGTACACGCCTCCCCCACCTGCCCCTTCGTTCCCGCCGCCAATTCCCAACCATTCCTGCCTCCCTCGCAGTCCCCGCCTTGCCCGCTGCCCCGCTGTCGAAACCTTGTCCCCAGCCCCCGCCGCCCTCGCCATCGTTGCCACTCCCACTTCCCACACCGCCTCCGCCTCACCCGCCCCTTCTGCCATCTACGCTTCCCGCTCTGCCAGATCCTCGGCCGCCTACCACACTCCCCCCACAGCCGCTCCCCCTCTACAACCTCTGCTATCCTCGAGAGCTCTTCTTTGGTGGGGCGTTGTGCATTGTTGCGTTGCACTGCGGATCCGCACTTGGCGCAATTCGACGAACGTTGGCATTTTGTTAAAGTGGTGGTTGTAATGCGGGATTGCGAACAGCTATTGGTGTGTTTTCCGCCAAGAGGCAATGTGTATTTCACAGAAGAGCAATTTGTGAGAGAAGACGGAAATACTGAAACGGATCAGAGAGCCAAGAAAGTATTGATATTTTTTAAATTATTCTGTACATTGTTTTGCAAACATGTTGAACCTCTTTAGAAATTCAGGAAATTGCCTTACGACTATGTACTCCTGTTAATGTAAAATAAAATCATTCTCAGGTAAATCAATTAAGTAAGATTCTTTAGTGGAGATATTGAATCTAATTTTACTTTAATGGCACGATATATAAAAATTAAAAGTTATATGAACATTACAAATAAAAACTTTCAAAAAGCTATACCTTTTGTTTTTCATTTGTTATGTTCAAAAAATTTTTTCAAGGAACTGAAATTGTTTTGACATCCAAATGTGAAAGCTTGCTGTAAGTTCTCAATGATAATTATTAAATTTCATTGAATACTTTTCTCAAACTGGTCCCCTTAGTTCTTCGTAATGTTCATTTTTCGATAAATTAAGAAATAACAATATTCTTCGTTAGCTTTTGCAAGATATGTCGTAAAAACCAAAGTTAAATACAGGAAAATGTTGCAAAATTAAAAACATATGACTTTTTTGTTTTTAATTTTTTGCTCGTTTAAAACACAATGCATATCAAACAGTCTACAATATAGAATGTAATTTTATTCCCAAATATAATATATTAATTTGAATGTACAATTTAAATTAAATACATTTTTTCTAGCAAGAAGGAACGAGCTGAACTTTGTGACAGATTCAAGATATTACAAATGAATTGAGTCACTCTGTAGCACTAAGTAAATAAATAAATAAGAACTACACCTCTTATTTGCTAAAAAGTTCTAATATGCTTCTAGGAAAGCGTTAAGAACCCTCACGGTGATTCGTAACATTATATTTCATCCATTCAACTTATATAGACATATTTCTTAATGTATTTAATTTTAACACACCAATTGTGAATCCATAATCTACATCCCATATACACTGTTACATCCCCTTTTTGAAGAGCATCCAAGAAAAGATAGATTTAACACTATCACATAATCTTGTAAACATAAACTTTTTATTCCCTTGAAATCACTTGCTATGCTTTTTCGATTTTATAACTGTTATTTGTATGGGCTGTTCGTTAAAACTGCCTTTTCCACTTCTTTCAGTGCATTATACCACTGAAGCTTTAAGAAACTTGTTACCGTATTGTTAACATTATATTTCCATTTATTTTTTGATTATACATATAAACATCTCATAATAGTTAATTAATAGTTTACTAATATGAAATCATTAATATTTTTTACTATAACTAAGTTCGCTTACCTACTCCAAAAGACGGGACATGACTTGATGCACAATAGCACGTTCTATTTTCATACATTCAATTTCATTACTTTTTATTGATTTGAAAGAAAAAAATAAAAAATGCTGGCCAGCCTCCTGTGACGAACAGGTACATTTTAGGCCATATTCTGTGATTCAAAGTAGGTAACTCGCTCAAATAAAAGAAACGTGCACAATTCTCTTAAGCGCAGCATTATTCTTTATGAGCACATTTGAAAGCTAAAGAAGTATACTTGTAATGCGAAAAATAAAAGTTTCAATTGATTTCTCTGTGTTCAGACGGTAATACGATATTAACCACAAAAACAGTGCGACACTTTCCTGAACATCAACTACATCAACTAATTAAAATGTCTTAAAATCCCTGAAAATTAAGTAAACATTTCATGATTTTGTAAAAAAAATTTATGTTATTATCAGTCATGCTCACAGAATTCCAGAATTGCAATTAACATATAAAACTGACAAGGGTGCCAGTTTCTGCCTTGATTATTTATCATTTATTCAATTTCTTACTTAATAATATTCTCACGTCTTATTCTTCAAAATAATTATAGAATTCTTCATGAAATAATGGTAGTTATTGACGTAAAGAAATACAATTAGTTTTATGTTGTACGATTTCCTTCTCTCCGACAATGCAGTTCTGCATAAATGCAGATAATGCTTGTTAGATAAAAACTCCCAAACACGTCTTGCAAGTCTGGAATAATCAAAAGTTGGGCATTCACCAACAGTGGAAGTATTACTCTTTGTCACGGTACAATATACGTAATTATCCAATTGTGCCAATACTTATTCCGTAATTCCCTAATTAAAGAAAATTACGAATCCAGACCTTCCTATATGACTAGAGCTATTATGGAATTTATGGATCTCTCTTAATTAGTCTGTGGGGATTAAATGAAATTAGTTCATGTCAGTTTTCTCTACTATTCTTTCACTGGAATTCTCATTTCAAAAAAAGAAAATTATTAGTAATTACGTTGAAGTAAATCCGTGAAATTGAAATTGGTGGGGAAATCCTCATTATGTGACATCTCGTATTTTAAAAATTTTATTGGTTTGCAAACTTCTGAACTCGTCTTGTACAAGGTTGGCAACATCTATTTCATTCACTGTTGAAAGTCAGCATAAACTATTTCATTTTGTAATAAACGAACAAATCAAACATAGACGGAATTTTGCTCAATTTTATCAGCACTGAATTTGTATTTCGTTACCCCCCAAGAATTCATATCTAATAAAAATTAGTTCCAATCCATAATATTCGGCGTAAGTGGTTTAAGTCATCAACTGACGTCACAGCGTCACATCGGCAGGTGCCAGGGTTCGAATCCCGATGGTAGCCGTTTTTTTTACATAAACCAAGTCGATTTCAAACGCTCGTTTGTGGAAATTTTTAGCAGCTGTGGTAGTTTTCTGTGCTTTCTCTGAGCGACAGCACGCGAATGATAGAGCAGTACACTAACATAAGGAAAGTGAGTGATATTTTCTTTCGTTTCATCGTCCTATCCTCACCTCTTGCATTTGCTTGCACTACACAACCAGACATGTCGGAAGACCATTCGGGAACTTAAGCCTGTTTTACACGATAATTTTTTCATCATTTTTCACCGGTACAGAAAAGATGCAGACCAGTCTGAATGTAATTTGTATGAAAAAATGACGCACGCTTAATTTTTCGATTTCATCCAGTTTGTTTATGGCGCTCCTGGTGACACTTTACGAGACTTTCTCTGGTGTGTTATGCGTGTGGAGCGATTTGTTCCTTTTGTAGTTGTGTGAGAGTGTTCTGATGTGAAGTGATTATGTAGTGAAAAATAAATTATTAACTGTATTCTAATATCGTTGCAAAACTAATATAACCAAACTTAAATTTGTTATCACAGATATGATGTTCAAATGTATGAACTTCAGTGCTACATGCGGCGTCCAGAGGAAGTAATTCTTCAGTCAAAAACAGAAATGACCGTGTAACGCTGGAATCACTCATCCAGTTTCGGCACTGAAACTGCGTAGAAACGAACGCCCTTTTCCATCCACTTCCTGTACAGAAAAATGATGAAAAAAGGATGAAAAAATATCCGTGTAAAATAGGCTTTAGAGCTTATTCCAGCTAGGGCAGAACCTTGATTGTGCGAGATAAATGTTTGATGAAAACCCACTAGCAGGCGTGTAGGTTGGCATCGGCTCTCACCACGCAGCGCGGAAGATGAGAACCTCCTTAGATAAAGCATGCCCTGCATTTACGGGACTAAATACCATATCAGCTGACGCACGCAGAAACATGACATATTCATTAATGAAACCCATAATAAAAATTTGCGCGTCATCAATGTACCACATATTTTTCTCCGGCGCCGGAGATGAAAATAACGAACACTGGATTTGCGGTGCTGACGCTTCAGCGCCAAGGGCACCGGAGAAGACGTCGGCCTCCGCAGAGTTTCTTGGGTCCCCAAGGGGTAATCAGATCTGGCGCGTGCCGCCGCCTACGCCCGTCGACCTCCACCTCTGCTTCGACCGCCTCCGCCGCCACCCATGTACTTTCGGCTTTCGTCGATCCGCATTGGCTGTATATCTGACGGTCGCCTGATAAGTCCTCCTCATCCTCCGGCAGCCGTTGCGCCTCGAACTCAGTTCCGTCGCCCCGCCCCCCGCCCCTCCCTCCCCGCTCCACTTTCGCCCCACCCCCGGTTCACCCGCCCTGGCCTTCTTCCCTTCCCTCCACGATTTTTTCTGATACACTCCTGTTTCTGGTTGACCACCCCAGCATTGCCGCTTCCCCGCGTCATCCATTCATCGTCCTCGCACTCTCCCGCGCTCGTCTCCTCCACGCCCTGACGTCTCATCTCATTCTCTCTTCACCTCGCCCCTTTCCCACCTCGTTCCCTCTCCGATTGTAATATTTCTGCGTCGTTCCTGTCCGCATCGTCCTGTCTCCACCTTGTCCCGTCCTCGTCCCGAGCCAGCTCCGCCTCAGTCCCTTTCCGTCTCGCCCTGTATCCATCCCGCCCATTGGAGATCCACCCCGGGTCACCCTCCTTCACCTACTTCGTCATACCACACGCCGTCCTTCTTCGATCCACCCACACGCCGTCCTACTTCTCCCTTCGCTGTAACTCACTTTCACTCTTCCCCGTACTGCCATACTGCTGAACAGCCCTAATTCTTTCCCTACTTTTTCTCCTTTCAGTTCATCTCCTTCACCCCTATATCATCTGACCTTTTTCCACTCCATCACCACCCTCTACCGCCCCTCCTCATTCTTTCTCTTACCCACTCCTCTTACCCCAGTTCACCAGGACTCCTTGCGCGCCCCGCATCTCCCTCACATGTCCTCCAGATCGTTGTCCTGTTTGCCAAGAAACTCTGCGACCAATTGGAGAACAAGAAAGAAGTCTCGGCCTTTGTTTTCCGCTCCAGCGATAAATTTGGAGGAGGGACATTCAATGCTTGTATTAAATCGTCTGCAATATCGTTAAGCTCCGTTTTCGCTTGAAAAATATGTGTATTAATACGGAGAGATTGTTGATTTTTCTGCTGGACGCTGTTTGCAAGTAGCTCTTCTCTACCTATAAATCGGACCGGACAGCGGGCATCCGGCGGAGACCGTACGTGCGTGAGACTGAGAGAAATGGGAAGAAACGGAGGGTGGAGAAAAAAGAAAGAAGAGAGGAACATTTCAAAAATTATTCCGCGCCGTGTTTGCGCTTGGAATATCAAACAGGGGCTTAATGCATATGAATCAAGATGCTATCGAGTTCATTCTCTTGCCAGTCAGTCTGTTATATATGTCACATAGATTAGGCTGTATCATATTTACTAACTGTACGAGTTAAATCTCAAATATTTGCTGTTCGTATGCGTGCGATGGAAGTTATATGGGATTACCAAAATACGCTGTACGAGAACTCAAATGTTATGCGCCATTCGGCAGCGAAAGTACAGATGCAAGTGCAAGCAGATGAAAGTACGTGATGTTGGTAGCAATGTTACAAGTGTTCGCTGCAGAACGTCCTATGGGCAGCGTAAAGAGAATCCCAAGTTGACTTCCTTCTATGATCTCGCTGTGTATTCCCCAGGATGTCAAATGTTTCAAATCTTTAATGAATACGAATGAAACAATGCTTTAACTGTAGTGAACGAGGAACGTAGTAATATACAGCAAACTCATTTCCAAATTTCATGAAGTACTACATGAGACTATTTACTACGAGATATCGAAACTTTCCTGAAAAAATGATTGATAAAATATGTACTTCAATTCAATTTGCTGCACACCAGAATACATGTTACTTTTACTGACATAATTCGTCAATATGTGATTCTCATGGGATAACTCAACAGATATGTGCAAGGAATTGACAGGATACAAGTATTAATGTGAGTAGTAACACAAAAGATACCTTAAAGAATTGGAATTTCTGCGCTATTAGATATCTTATATTATTTTCTACGATTATAAGTCTTCTCCATTTTATACCCCTTATAACCCCACATTATAATGTAAACGATTACAGGTCCTAACGTTAAATAACAAAAGTATTGAATAAAAATGAACAAGCGTATTAAAAATACTTAGCTAGCAAAAATGTATTTAATTTGCAATAGAAACACGAACGATGA
This sequence comes from Gryllus bimaculatus, assembly GCA_017312745.1. Taxonomy (NCBI): domain Eukaryota; kingdom Metazoa; phylum Arthropoda; class Insecta; order Orthoptera; family Gryllidae; genus Gryllus; species Gryllus bimaculatus. The sequence goes on from BOPP01000090.1 coordinate 2,812,337, forward strand.
AAATGAATTTATTTCTCAAAACGACATCTACCGACACACACATACACACGCACACAAAAAATAAATGCGTATCGACCACCACTGTCTCCACAACTTCGACATCAGCCCAACAACACGCGGTTGCCAAATATCGATTATAAGCGATTCAACGGACGCTCCGAACATCCGGACATAATTTTGAAAAGCCCCGACGTCGGCCGCCACCCGTCCGCTTTTTATCAACGCTCCGCGCGTCGCCAGCGGGCGTCTCCCATAAAAAACTCGTCAGGGGAACCCCCGCCCTAAACAAATGACAGTCGCGAACTTTCGCAGCGTGACGTCGTATGTCACCCAGCGACGGCCGCCGCCGCCGCCGGACCGCAGGAAAAGGCAGAACGCGGTCGAGCAGGGTGGAGCCGTGCGGCCGGCGGGGGCCGGCGGGTGTACCGACATCGAACGAAGGGTGGCATCAGTGACGCAACCCGCAAAGATTGGTGTGGCAGATGCCGCGCGTCCAGCTACCCCTCAGCCCCCCCCCCCCGCACCCCTTCAACCCTTCGTCGCGCCTTTCCCCGCTCGTTCCCTCCCATCCTTTCCTCACCATCCTTCCTCACTTTGCAACCTCTGTCGCCACCACCCTTCACGCCTCGCTGGCCCTAGCGCGTAAATAGGGTTAAGGTGTGAGTTATGGAGGCTTTACATCACCGCTCGATATTTGTCAAGCGAGCCTGGGTTGCGCCCAAACCTTTTTGCTATTTTATCAGTTTCGTATAAAAATACACTCTTTATGTGCGAAAAGCTTCAAAATTCGCATCATTAATCACCGCGGGAGGAAGCGGGTAAGCCGACCTCCGCGCGCGGGAAGGGAGGCTGGGGCTCGCGGGACGGAGGGCGAGAGAGGTCGGGGGATGAAAACGGTGTGGAATTGAGATGAACGAGGAGACGATCGCCTGGGGGAGGAAAGAGAGGGGGCGAATACGAGTGCACGTGAGTGCCGCGAGGACTCGACTAATTGGAGACGTGAAAATAAGGACACGCGAGGGAATTTTTGAGGAATAATTGGGGTAAAATAGTGTGGAAGAATAGTGTTTCATGTCATTGAAACTGGTGGCTGGTTGGGTGGTTCTTATACTGCCATGTTAATGCTAATGCAAATGGTTTATTGTAGAAAAATGTGATATCGGTAACGCGTAAACTTCAATTATAAATATATATTTAATCAGGGTTATAATTGTAGTTTATTTTTCTCTTGATTCAAATAATGAGTTAGTTTAATCCAAATACTGATTAGCTGTGAGTCAAAAATCCATATATGATATTATATAATTTAGAATTCATTGAAGATTTATGTTGAATTATTGCCACCCAATTATTGAAGATTTGAATGTCTTTCCGATTACATCTTACTTTATACTTCAAGGCGGCAGTTTAGCAAATTGGACTAGGCAATGAAGAGACGAGCTAGGTAATTAAGGACTTGGAGTCACTTAGGATACGAGCATTGAGTCGATGTGGAGGTAAAGAGGTGGATACGCGACGAGAGAAAGATGAAGAAATGGTAAAATGAAGCATGGAGAGGAAAGAATGCGAAGAGAAGCGGCGTGATAAGGAGGCAAGTTGGTGACGAGACGGAATGGTGAGAAGGCGGAGTGGTGATGAGGCGAGATAGTGACAAGGCAGAGTGGTGAATTAGTGATGAGGCGGTGTGGTGACGAGCCGGGTAATGGCGAGTCCGGTGTCGACCGGAGGCGGAATGGCGACACGGAGGAGTGGTGACCAGTAGTGATCGACATACATGGTGAAGAGACCGGATGGTGACGAGCCGGCGTGGTACCAAGGCGGGGTGATGACGAGACGAGGTGGTAACGTGGTGAGGTAGTTGCGATCAGGGGTTGCGAAATGGCGTGGTGGTGATGAAACAGTGTAGTTCCAAAGTAGACTGTTGGTTCAGGGCACCATGATGGCAAGTCAGTTGTGACAAAACGCGTCGGAGAAGAGATAGAGCGGCGAAATTGAGGTACACCTGGGGAGGGTGGCGTCGTTGTGGAATGGCTGTGGCATGGTAGAGCGGCGAGACTACATTCTGTTGGGGCAGCGTGAGGCCAGCTGTTGATTCCGCCACTGTGCCATCGAGTTGCGGTGCCGCCGCGCGCAGAGAGGTCTTCGCGAGGCAGACGGCGTATGCTCTGGGAGTGGCGGTTGCGGCAGGCTCCGTCACGTGCGGTCGAGGTGTGGCGGCGCAGCGCGCGTGGCGGCTGCGGAGACGGCCGCCGCGGCCTGTCGTCGGCGTGAGCGGTTGCGGAGGAGGTGCTACTGGGACGGGCGTGGGCGTCGAGAGGAAAAACGGAGGCAATGGGAGCGACAAGGACCAAGGGAGGTGGTTAGGGTAGGAATGCAGGGTGAGCACTGGACTGCGAAGGCGATGGAGCGGCCAGACTAGCATTAAGAGTCGATTTATGTGGAGAGTAGTGGACGAGGCGGTGGAGCGGGCGGGTAGGTGAGTAGGAATGAGGCGCGTGTGAGTTTGGCGAGACGGTGAGGTGGGTAAGTCGGTTAGGTAAGTGAGGTGTGACATGAGCGGGTGGTAGAATAGCGGGGCTGTGAGATGGGAGGGGTGTGATTGAGGAATAGGCGGAGTGATGGAGTGGACAGCGATACGGGTATGAGGTAGGCGGGGATGTCAGGCAGGCGGTGAGATCGGGTGGGATGGGGCGGTTGTGCGGGCGTGTGCTGAGGTAGACTGGGCGCTAGGGTAGGCGGGGCGCTGGAGTGGGCGAGGCGGAATGATGTGGTAAGCGGGAAGGTGGGGGCGCAGGGCAGGGACGCACAGAGCTGGGCCTGGGGTTGGGAGCGACAGGGGGAAGGGATGGCGAAGCGTTGAAGATACTGGGATGTGTCGGAGGCGGTGAAGCCAATGTGTGCGGGCGTGAACGTACCGTCGGGGGTGGACGGGCGAGCGGGCGCCGGCGGCGTGGGCGTGGGCGGAGTCTGGCATCCGGAGAGCGCGCACGCTGCCTTCGGCGGTGGCTCGCTGCCAGTCCACCTGCCCCGGCCAATTCCCAGCACTCCCAGCGCCCAGGAATGTCCGGCGTTCGGCCGCACAGGGCCTGAGGCGGCGCCACCAGCGCCCGCTCTCTCCTGGCGGACCGAGGCGACACGAAGCGCCCACTCGAGACAGTCGTCTTCTGGATTGCACATCGCGGTTTCCGATATATCTCACGCATTCCTCATCCTACAGACGTGTTTCAGGTTTAAGTGAAGATGTCTCCATAATGTGGTCGTTATTTACCGGATGTGTGTGTTTCTAAATGAAATGGAATCTGTGACACCTCAACGCAACCATTAAAAACAACTGGCAATTTTAAGAAAAAATCAATTAAATAATATCAAGGGCTATCGTTATTTTAATTCAGATTTTTTTTACATGAATTTTAAGGTATACTAACCTGCGCGAGGAGATACGTACGTATGCAAATTATGTTTGGTCTGTTAGAAATTTGAAAAAATATTTTTTTAAATGGCTCTATATTCAACAATTTTAAAAAAGTGTTTATGTAAAATGAATGTTATAGATGTACTTAAATTCTCATATCTAACTTTTTTTCGAAAATAAAAACCAATGAAATTGTCAACAATAAATGCGCTTCAATGAAAAGCACAGTAAATATGTTCTCTTACAGTTTTATAATAATTATTACAGCTTAGGTGCGGGTTTTGTTAAGCGAATTATCACACTTAGTAGCCCTAACTATATATTCAATATTTTGATGTATGAAAACAATTCCCTTTAAACAAATAAAATAGGTTAGGTCACAAGAACAACACCACATGAACCAAGAAAGTAAACAATTTCTTCAGCACAAATACAAGTTTGACGTGTGTACGCACGATGAGACATCTCGTCAGAAAGCAACGTAGGAAGTGAAAAAATAAAAAAGTGTGTCAAGGCGTATTCCATTTCCTACCAACCTACTTTACTTTTGCACGCTTAAACGCAATGTTGCGAGAGTAAAGTCTAAAATCCTCCTGAAATCATTCAATCATTCAAGCGGACTTTCAAACAACGAATCGAAAACTTTCAGTTCTTACCTTTCTATCCCTCTGCAATTGAACGAAAGCGGGACCTGGTTACGGAAGCGTGTTTGCCCGTAAACTCAACAGCGAGAGTCGAGGCAGAATCAGTCTATCGAGTTTAACAGCAGACTTCGTCTTTCGTCCGCACTGCTGTCCGAACCGACCTCCCTAATTCCATTCGGCCCCCACCATCGTTTAGATTGGCGTGCTTTTTTTCAGAACGCGAAGGTTTTATTTTGATTTCGCTTTTCTTTCGTCGACCATTGATGGAGTTTAGTGTGGACAATTGCCTCTCGGAAAATGTATTGAAAGCCACAACGGCAGTGGCTGGCGCAGTGGTAGCGCAGGACCGACATCAGCGCTGCGCGTGGCGGAAAAAAGAAAACACGAAGCGCGCAGGAAGCAGTGACCCGGAGTTGACGGCCATATTAGCTGATTGGATATTGTTTGTTCAGAGGGACCGCCGCCCGTTGGCGCGAAGATGGGGGTTTGACGACAAAGATAATTAATGAAACTGGGCTTTAAGCACAGCCATGAGGACCAATCGACGAACGCTCGGCCCATGATGCACATTTATTCACAGCTAGCTTATAGAGCACGTTCTTCAGTATCTCCAAAAGCACATGAAGTTTTGCTAGTGTTTAACTTTTCGTAAAACTACATGTTATCAACAACCGGTTAATACGTTCAGCTAAAGAACTAAAGCGTATTATCGATAGTTTATAATTTCTAGAATATAAATCGATTATGGATATTGATCTTCTTTCACAAATTTAATATTATTATTAAATCTATTCATTGCCAACCCGGTCAATTTATCATATACAAATACTAAACAATCTTAAAGATAAAATTTTTAAACTATGTTCATTACAAGATTACCTTGCCGAATGTAAAAAGCAATTTCCGCACTAAATCATAAGAATCATGTAGTTCAAATAACTCCAGATAAAATTTTAAATTAGTTCAGAAGCAGAAATGATCATCTGCCGTCTGCCCAAATAGAGAGAGTACTAAAAAATATATTTACTTTCTGGGGTTAGTAAGGAGTTACAATATTCATTTTCCCCATGAACGGTTAATATTTCTTCATGTAAAGCTGTTCCCTTTTCAATCTTTCATAAATTAGGAATAATAGTTCTAAATGAATGCGATGAGACTGATACGTCATGTTGTCGATGAAGTACTGAACGGTGGTTTGTTTTTCTGCAAAGACAAAAACTATGTATCTATTTTTTTTAAATTTATTACTGCTTGGCGATTATTGAGTGAAGTTTTACCTAATTATTGATGTTCATTTAATACACCAATAAAACACATGGAAAGCTACATCGGGTAAATGGCAATTATGACGGGTCAAGAAAATTGACGGCAGTGTTTTCGTTTTAGACGTTTTTGGAGATAATGTTGATTACAAATTTTGAAATGCACGGCTAAATGAATCGGTTGAAGTTTGTAATAAAATGAGGGGATAAGAAGGGATAATGAACGAGGCTTGGTATACCGAGTTCATTACGAAGTTGATTAAACCTTTCTTTTGAGATTGGTATGCTAGGAGGTAATTCTGCCACAGATCATCTTCTACGTTATTTCCACGTTATTCCAAATCACTTTTTTACTACATCGTTTTCTTATTTGTCCCCCGCTTGTTTAACCAGTTACTGGAAGGATGTTTGTATATGAGAGACAACCATTTATTTTCTACATTTCATAATTTTTAACTAATCATTTCTGATTTAAAAATAGATCTCAGGAAAATAGTTGCAATGAAAATACTAGTTGCTAGAGTTTTAACTAGATGGAAGTTATATATACACATACATATATTGTGACCGTACTCATCCTTGACAATTCTTTCATGGTGTTAATAATCAAGCAGATGAACCGATAAGCACACATTTATTTTATCGTTAAATAAAATTATTAATGATTAATGTGGGACTGGTAATCTGTTTAGTACGAGTGATCATATTGATCGCATATACACACAAAAAGAAAAACGTAATTAAAAAAACAACAAAAGAAACATTTATTATTAATAGTACAAGAGAATAATTGTATTGGACGATCGCCTCCGATTTTAATTACCCATATTTAAATACACGTCGACTTCCGTTTTTGCGCGCCCATTTTGAATGACTTCGTTAATCAGTAATTAGACCGATCGGGTCTCAATATATATATATATATATATATATATATATATATATATATATATAGAGAGAGAGAGAGAGAGAGAGAGAGAGAGAGATTTATTAATGTTCGCTTTGAGCTAATGCTCGGAGCCAAACATGATAACAATTAAAATTAGAATTACAAACATTTTAAACAATTACAATTGGGTTTACTATTAGAATTAGGGGGTCGATGTAATAGTTTCAATTTATTTCTAGCTAACTCTAAATTCACTCCTAGTTTACATAACACTTTACTACACTACACAACACTACACTACACTGCACTCCCCTTCACGACCCTACACTCCCTTCCCCCACTACACTACACTTCACATCACTTCACTGTATAAGGGCCATGACGATAATAGTTAATGACTAATAATAATAATAATACATAATAATAATAATATATATAAATAATCATCATTAAAATTAAATGAATAATAATAACAATAATAATAATAAAGATAAATGTACTCATTCAGTATTTTCGAGATGCTCTAACATGAATGAAGCATTTTTTTAAAATTTGGCTACATTAGAAGGAAGAGCCTCTAGTGCTTTGCAGTAGTTTATTCCAATCTACTATAGTGCGATTCACAAGAGAGAACTTGCCTACATCAGTTCTTTGCTTTCAATCGTATTTTCCAAGGATGGTCTCCTCTGCTTTTAATAATTCTGATTTCTGTAATCTTTTACCTAATCTTGCCCATTGCTGTGTCCTGTGTCCCTCTTTTGATTAAGGGACTCCATTTCTTTTCTCGTTTCGTCACAAGACCACCGTGATTTACAAACTTTGAGCCCGTTTTTGAATTCATCTAACGCTTCGATTTGCCCTTTCTGTACGGGTCCCAGCAATGCGGCTCCGTATTTAATATTGGACGTACAAGTGTAGTATATGCTAGGGATGGGCATTTGGACTTACTATTTTTTAGAAATACGCATTACAAAGTGTGCAGCGTACTCCAGATTTTTTAATCGTATGTTAATATGATCGACCAATCTAGTCGCTTCGCAGGACCAAACCCAAGTATTACAGTTTTTTACACGCTTGGTATAACGTTAGTGTCATAATGTCATAAACTGGCAGGCGTATGTTGTACGCATAGAGGCGGGACTTGGTAAAACAATATGAATTTACTCTTTTCGGCAGTTTTAATTTTCATCTATTTCTTGCATAGTATATATATAAATTAATATATTAATGTATATGGGTTAAGGACACGGGGGAGACAGGCCGGCCGAGCCGTAACAAAGGCAGCGAAATTGGATAGCCGCAGGGAACAGCCGCGGGGAAGCCGGGCATTCGTGGGTACACGACTCGGTACATGATGGTAGACGTACTATGTATGTTGAATGAGGGCATGCACTCTGTAATTTTTACAAAACATTAATTTCGTCATTGCTCAAAGGGGTAAAACGTTTTGCTTTACGAGGGTTACCTTTTATATTTCAGGATTAGAGAACAAAGACAAATATTAATCATCGAAAATCATTTCATTGTTTTAAAAATATTCTCCATGAAGATCTATACACTTTTGCATGCGTTTGAACCAATTGTCGAAGCACTTTTGCCATTCTGAGTGAGGTATCTCCAAAACATGCATTCTGAATGCAGCAACCACTTCTTCAGGTGTCGAACAACGTTGACCTCTCAGTTTATTTTTTACGTACGGGAATAAAAAGAAGTCATTCGATGCCAAGTCAGGACTATACGGCGGATGACTCATCAAATCAATGTTTTGGGTGCTCAAAAATGCAGCTGTTTGATCCTATGTGTGGGAGCTCGCATTGTGGAGGTGAAGAGTGAACCGTCTTCGGCGGTTGGTTTTCCTGATTTTGTGGAAGACAGCTGGCACACAAATCATTGTGTACCACTCATAATTGACTGTTCTGCGTTGTTCTAGTGGTATGGTTGTGACATGTTCAGTTTTTCCGAAAAAAACAGGTGACCATCTGTTTGGAAGTGCTTCGTGCACGAACAACTGTTGTTGGTTTTTCTCATCTTGAAACATCCATACAGTCGACTGCTGTTTACTTTCGGGCTCATACGCGCCAATCCACAATTCATCACCTGTCTCGATGTCATAAACGTGTTTCGAAGCACCGCGATCGTATTTTTTGAGCATTTCTTTCGACACGAGCCGTTTTGTGAGCGAAGGCAAATTGTGTGGGATCTAACGCGAACAATTTTTTTTGACAGTCAAATGTTCATGCAGTATTGAATGTATGCTGGTCCCACTATGCCTAAGGTTGTCTGAATCTCACGATAGACTGACGATCTTGCAATATCAGTTCACGCACAGCATCTAGGTTTTGGAACAACTGATTCAGACTACCTTCGCAAAATTCTTCTTGGAATGAACTACGACCGCGATTGAATTCACCATACCATCGAAAAACACTGGTCCTTTGATGGAGCTTCATCGCCAAAATTTGAATCAAGTTCAATCCATGCACTGTAGCTGAGTTAAATCCACGTCGAAAGTTGTAAAAAATAATCGCACGAAAATATTCACGATTTAATTCTATTTTTGAGCCAAGATGAATATTTTAAGTTACTGTAAACAGCAAAATAGCGCTCGTATGTCAAAACGTTCTGAGTACGTATAACCTCAAAACATCCAACTTTACGATAGAGCTGTCAGTTGCCAAGGATGCACACCAGGGTTGCAAATTCCGAAACATAAAAAGCAACCTTCGTACATATAATGATTAACGAAGTCATTCAAATTGGGCTCGCAAAAACGGAAGTCGCCGTGTATTTTAAACCTGAATCACACATTTTGGTGCAAATGCAAACTTTGTTAAATTTTTTCAAATAAAGCTAAGATTTTATTATTAATTTGGGAATTTGATGTAAAGGAGGGAGCTCTTGTGGTAGAACAAAGGAATTCATTATGAAAAATTTAGAGTTTGTGAATATTTGATTTGCTAAATACGGATTTAGATGTCCAGTAAGATAATTCATTTGCGATTACATCGTAGAAAAAAATTACAATGTTATACAGTAATTCTATGTTCATTTATAAGCAATAATTACCATTATCATACTATTAGCGCATTTCCTAAGAAATTATAAAGCTCGTGATATGGAAGAAACTGAATAGTATTTCTATTTAATTTTTAAAATTGTAATTGAACTCTCATTTCTTGAGGGATAGTATCAGGAATTCTCATTTTCAGGTACAACTTGTTTGGAACGAAATGTACTAAATTCTCCGAGAAAGGAAATTCTCAACTGAGCACGGCACGCAGCAGAAGCAAGTTACAAAAATGGAGGAACGGCGCTCCGTCAAGGAAGTACTTTTCGAGATCCGAAGACGCAAGGAAAGGATGCAGAAGTGACCGCAGAAGGCGAAGACAGGGGAGTGATGCCTTGGAGATGAAACCACTTTGGGAGAATAGCGGTTGTGAGGGTGTAAAGAACGAGGAAGCGAAAGGATGCGTGAATAAAGACACGGGATATGAATCGGGATATGGATAAAGGAGAAAACGCGGAAGCAGCAGCAGAATGTTAGGACGAGGAGGTCAGGACATTGGGGAGTGTGCGTGATAATGAGGAGCCAGGAATTGTGACGTGGGAGTGGGGATACCTGAGTGATGCAAAAGTGAGAAAGCGGGAGAGAAGTTTCATGACGCGTATTGTAGAACTCGGGAGCTTGCACACGCAAACGAGGATATCGGAGAAAGGACGGGTGAGTAGAGACATCTTCCGAAGGCGGCGTTGATGCAGAGTCACGGATGCAGGAGTCGAGTGAGAAGGGTGGTGAGGTAGCCGGGTGCAGGGCGCGGGTTTGAGGTCAGGAAAGAGACGACGCGGTAGCGAAAACGCGTGAGAGACGCAGAAGTGAAAAAGTGGGCAGAGGATACAGAACGCGTGAGATACAGCTTAGGAGCTGACACGCGCGAACGAGCACACGGCAGAGAAGACGAGTGAGAAAAGAGAGACGAGTGAAAAAGGCAGGACATTTTGAGGAGGTGAGAGTAACATCACGAGAGACAAGACAGTGAGAAGAGGACACCATTCGAGCGCGGGGTTGATACAGACACAAGGATGCGTGTGTGTGTGCGTGTAGGAAATGGGAAGGCGAGGGCGCAGGGAAGAAGCGCGAGTGTGCTATGAGAGAGATGATGAGAGAGAGGAGGACGCGTGAGTGACATAGATGAGAAGCGGGGGAAGAACATTCAAAACGAGTGAGGTAGGACAGGTGAACTGAAACGCGAGAACGAAGACATTGAAGAGAGGACGAGTGAGAGAAAACGAAAAGGAGAGGTCAGATTTGTGAGAAGATGAGAGTAACAACGCGAGAGCCAAAACAGAGAGCGGATCCCACCATTCGAGGGTAGGATTGATGCGGTGTCGAGGATGCCTGAGTCGTGGGGCAGGGGGCGTGGCAAGGACGCTATGTGGGGGAGGGGGCGCTGACAGTGACGTATTCGCACGATCCGCAGGTGGCCCTGCTTGTGGCGCACCGCTCCGAGGGGCGATATTTCAAAACTGTTGTTACATCTCTCGGCGAACGCGTTAATGACGTTACTCGCAGGCGAATCCGTTCTCCAAGAAGCGATCTAGCGAGGATGTGGATGGGTTTTGGAAGCAAAAGCGGGTTCCTAGACATGCTGCTAAGGAATGGTGGGTGAAGACTGTTTTGAGGAGGGACAGTCGCTCTTCTAATTACATATTACTAGATTTCTGGTGACTTGGTCCTAAGTGCTAGTCTCAAAAACCTAGCTGAAATGTTTTGATTGAGGTACAGTTTTTTAAAATAAAAAGTATATTAACGATGCCCAGCGATATAAATGTATACAATGTCTCAAAGTTGTAACGAGAAACCCTGAACGCTCAGAGGTGACGCTTGTATAGTCTTGCCACTTCGTCAAAGAGGAAAGGAGGATAATTTTGACTTATGTACCTGAATAGGGAACATATCACAATTTTTGTTACAAATATATTGTTATTATTGTAACGTTCAGAAAATAATAGAAGTAACAGATAACAAAAGTTAATTTGTAATATCACACTCAAAATTCCATTCGTACCAAATACAGGCCATTTTATCATTTGTACAGGAGAAAATACCAACTCCGAAGCACTGTCATCGTAACCAGTAGAGTCCCAATTCGCAGCATTGTGCACACCAACCCTCCAAAACATCAATATCACCAGACACACATCGATGAAGACAGTAGACAATAAAACTGATATTTTCTCGACGCGATCTCATTGACTGCCGTTAATTTCCCTCATCTTATGTGCCACTGTTCAAAGCGAAGGCTCTTTTAGCCAACGGCTCGCTAACGGCGCCGTTGGAGCTCTTGTTTTCTGCTCACTACTTGGCAATTTTCTCACAGTAGGAACGTCTCTGCGTCGCCGCGTGCGCTCTATTTAATTTTCCACATCACCTTAATAATAATAATATTAATAATAATAATAATAAAACACTATCACCTCTCTGTAAACTCTAGAACATTATTTCATACGTTCTACGCAGTGTAATCCAGATCAGAACTTCCCTTACTAGAAAATATTTTATATACTTCAATTACGGAAGAAATGCGCACACCACTACAAGGCTTTTTTCGTATATACTTCTCGTTATACTTTCGAAAGGATGCGCTATCTCACTGCGTCAACGTAGCGGGGTACCTACCAGTTCCAAATAATCAAGTTTAGCTCTTTACCCCCAAAAATATTTTGTAAAATCAATATAATTAATAATATTAATATTAATATCTATTATTAACAAATATATTCTCCCGTAGTTATAAACAGCCAACGTTTTGAGATCGCAAATGCCTGCATACACTTTAAAAATAACTCAGCATTGGATTTTTGTAACAAAACTTTAACGAACCACAAAGTTTATTCGCATTATCTCCAACGAATTTCTTGAGTAACTTTCCCTTGTCGAGAAAATATTTGAAATTTGCCAAGCACAAGGCATGTGCACAAACATCCACGTCGTTTTCTACACATCCCTCTCGGCTTCTCTTGCTCCTAAAGAAAGTACAGTAACTCACTAAGCCACCGAGTCCACGGGAAACTTACTAGCTCCAGGTAATCAAGACGAGCAAGTCGTCGAAGAACGAAGTTCAAATTCTCAACGATCGCCCTGAGCGACCAAACTTTGCTCATCGCGCTTCTTTTACATCGACGCTGCTCCTGATGCAAATGGCGACTGCGACGGGAGACTCGCACAGCGTCACGAAAGAGGACTCTGCTTAAAAGTCTGTCGAGAAAGGGTTTCGGGCCTGAAGAAGACGGGATTTGGTTCCCGATCAGTGACGGAGGCATCTCGATTTCACTGTACAAAACACTTTCGAATTAGGTACTGTTTTTTATGAAACTTGATCAAATATTAATGGAAATATTGTCGAGGAGGATGCTTCACTCTGTTATATTTTATTTAAATTATTTGTGCTTCATCGGTAAATCTTAATCAGATGACTGTTTAGATAACAGTTTGCAACATTTTTATGTTGTTACTGTTTGATCCTGTCGAGAAAATCTAACATTGCATTTAAGGAGAGTAATTTATTTTGAAAGATTAAAAAGATTTTGGAATACCGTTTTTAGTGTGTGGTAACTCTTCGAGGCGAGGGGAACATGTTGCTTGATGTAAAATGCACAGCTACATTTCAAATTCTGTTTGCAGGTGTACATTGGAGATGATAGATAATTATAATTATGTTCAAGGAGATTAAGTTCCTTTTCTAGTTAAATAAAATAAACAGTTTTTTGTGTTGCAAATTTCCTTTAATTGCTACGATGAGTTACGTAAGCAAATATCGTCAATTGCTTTTTCCCTTTTCGGCAACAATCTTATTTGGTCCTTGGTAATGTTTCTCACAGAATGACAGATTAGGCTATTCAAAATTTACGAACTTCATTTAAAGTTATATGTAAATGCCAGAATAAATCACAATTATTTCGATTAATTTAGACTTTTATTCTTTGTTATTTTATATATCCTTGTAATGCTCATTATTTTGTGTAGGAAGTATTCATAAGGGCCACCATCGAGTGACCATTCTACTCATATTTTGTTCGGGTACAAATCTGTCTAATGTTAAATAATAAGAATAAATAATAATAGAGATGATTGGAAAAATGTACTTTCTCCTGGAAATAATGTGAAACCGGTCGTTTGTGCCATGTTTTATTTGTGCACTAATTGTACGAGTATTACTGTGGAATAATTTTTCTTATTCTCATATACTTTCGTAATAGTGTAAAGCAGGCCTGCTCAACTCAGCGTCCCCGCGAGCCAACCCGAGCCGATCCTGGCGCGCGAGCCACGATGAGTCGAGGAGGGGGAGGCGTCACTCAGCAGCAGGGGAAAGGGCGTCGGGAAGAGTACGTGGAGGTTCATTGCCAAACTATCATTGGGGAAAAAATGCGTGAGACAGGGAAAACGGGAGTTGTTTGGCTTTGCAGCCTTTCAGTCATATCACACAGTAGCGTGAAGTTACATATTTGCAGACTGCCACGCACTTAAACGTTTTTACAAAAAACTATATGCAATCACTACATTTATACTTCCAAAAATTTCAAAAATATAAGTCATAGAAAAATATGTTTTAATTCTATTAGTAATATATTTGTAACAGAACGAATAGGAAATATTTTATTCAAAAAAGTAGTAAGCGTAAACACATGAATAAGAGTGTAAAACAGTCTTTTTTGTGTACAGTGGTGTAGAAACCAATTGAAAAACCCTATTCTTAATTCAAATTAACAGTTTTAGTTGAATATTGTAGTTTAATGTGCCAGTACTAAATTACCCGAAAATAAATTTTACCATTTCTCCAATTTTCCAAGATTATCTTAATGTTGAAATGAATTTTTCAAAATGGATATTAAAAAACAAATGGACCCACATTTGAAGCAAGCTTCATGAATTGCAGTTATATAATGAAAACGCGTTCTATTGACTGCTATTATAATAAACTATTGTAGAAGAGATGTTTAATAATACAAACAAATTAATTGTCTTTCTTCAAAAAAGGGCAAATGTATCGAAAATACGTAGTGGTATACGAATAACCTCTTATCCGACAACTGGCATTAAGTGATTCGGTTGGACTGAAATTCAAATATTACGCGGTGGATTTCAAAGAATAAAAGCAGCTACGCTGGTAAAGATCCTCAGGTAAACTTCCTACACGTCATCACAAGCAACACTAGGTAGTTCGCGAGAAGACTTTAAGCTCTGGATCACTTCCGTCCATCACCTTCACTAGCGTTGAGAGATTCTGCGCCCCAAAACGGAGCTAGATAGGGTCTCTTCTAAGGCCTCAATAGTCGCCGGGGCAAAACCTGCACCAGGGGACGCACTCACTAGAGTGTTTGTGCGACTCGAGCATTGCGCCGGAGATAGGAAAGTGAGCAGGGAAAACTCCCGTCATAAAATATGCAACAAAAATCACTCCTCCGTTTTTACGATTCCCCATTTCTTGGCGAGCTCAGTAGTAAAGTTTTATACGAGATGAAAACTGGACGGGTTTGATCGCGAAAATAAAAAAAAAACAGGGAGAAGCACAAAGAAAGTGAGAGAGACAGAGAGAAAAGGAAAGAAGGGGTATACGAGGACGCCTAAGACCGGAAGGGAGGGTGGAAGCTATTTTGTTAGCCTATATATCCGACCCAAGGCCGCAGCAACCATCCGAGACTCCCGGAGATCAGTTCAGCTTTTGGCTCAAATACCATTCACCCTTCCATCCCTCTTCCGCGCTCAGCGCGTACTTTGTGCCACACATTGTGTGCTTCAGATTCCTTTATCTCTCCTTCGTCGTTAGATATCTGCCTCTCGCGATTTAATCTTCAGCATCCAACCCTCGTCACACACACTCATCTTTCATCCCTCAGTTTTCATTCTTCGTTCCTCGCCAATAGGCCCACGCCCATTTTCCATCGCACTGCGCCCTCAACTCACCCCTCACGTTTCGTGCTACCTCTCTCGGTCCTTTTTCTCGACCCTCATCTCTCACCCATCGCCTCGCCCATTTCTCCTCGTCCCCCGCGTCTCACCCATCGTCTCTTGTCACTTCCCTCTCGGCACTCGCCTATCTTCGCTCACCTTTCACTCCTCACTACTCGCTCCTCACATCACATTCCTCGCCACTCGTCTCTCTCTCTCCCTCTTTCGTCCCTCGTTTCTCATCCTCTCGCATCTCGTCTCGCATCTCTCGCCACTCGTTTTTTGCCACTCTCCCGTTGTATCTCGCCTAGTGTCTTTTTCTTCTGCCCAGGTATGTCCTGCCTACTCATTTCTATCCCTCTCTGTCTTGCTCCACCCGTCTCTGCACTCACAGCTTTAGGTCATTCTCTCCTGGTCCGTGTCTTTCGCCTCATTTTACTCATCTTCCGATACTCATCCAGCGGCTTTTTTCCCAGCCTCTTTGTCTTTCGTGTACTGCTTCTCTCATATTTTTCTAGTTTCACAACCTAGACGGTATTTTCTCTTCAATTCTGGACAGTTTCTTCTGGCCGCCGTCTATCTCACTTTCATCTACATCACTTACGTGGTAGTTTTTTTGCTGATACCTCATCTATACATCTTGACACGTTTTTGTATCTTGTGTTAGTAGAAAATAAATATTTACGACGTTTTTAATGCCTTGCCACACAGTTTTTTATTTCATATAATATTGATAACAACAGGGTTACATAAGTATAATATTCAAATAACTCAAGACATTCGTACTTTAAGATCACAAGTATTTATTCAACCATGAAAGATTTCAAAAAACGATGTCAAATGAAGCCTCTACCGACGTAAAGAGCGATTCGAGATTCGTATCCATAATTCTCCTTTGGATTCAATTAAATAAACTAGTCTTCTTTCGTGTTATTGCTAATGATAATTCCTCCGAATCAAACCTATTTCTACAAAAAATTAACTCCACATTGCCAAAAGTTTGTGACTTGACACTTTGACTGAAACATTAGTTTCCAGTAAATGAAATATGGTTTCAACTAAAATATATTTTTGGGAGTGAAAAAGGAAGAATGATTGCAACTAATATTCCCATCAAGTTATGCTAAACAAGAAATTTCATCGGCACAATCACAAAATTTCGAAGCAATGTCGAAGTGAACTGAAATTGCATATATGATTCCAGTCAAATTCATCTAACTTCAAAGCAGGTTTTTAGAATGAACGTATCGTTCACACAGCACAAAATAATAGACTCTGGCAGTGAATTGAAATACGATCCATATTATTCTCCGTCGGCTACAGTTTCGTTGAAACACCTGATACTTTGAGACCGGATTTCAATGAAATTTAGTATCCGCAATGCGCCGCAACTTGGAACCCTGTGAGCGGAAAGGGCATTCCGGCAGATGTTTTTTAATCGAAAGATGAGATCGATACTCACGGTTTGGCATAATATGGGGAGAGAGAGAGAGAAAAGGCTTTGGACTTTTGATTTCAGAGAAGAATTCCAATGAATTGTAAGTTCTGATTGGTGCATACTAAGACCTATTAGTAATTAAGTTCACGATGGTATTTATCGGGTCGTGTTGTTTAACCTAAATGCTAAATATTTACACATTCTTAAACAAAAGAGTTAACAGTCCAATTTTTATTATTATTATTATTATTATTATTATTATTACAATATTATTATTATATTATTATTATTATTATTATTATTATCACGGCATATATGATTTTTTAAATAGAAAATATTTTCTTAAAGAATATTCTGTTTCACTACTTGACAATTGCAAAAGAATTTGGTATACATATTAGTGATTAGTATACAAAAACAAGCTTTATACATTTTTGTACAAAACTTGAATATTAGTTTTTCACGTGTTGTCTCTTCTCGATTCTTCCATTTTATTATTCTTTCCACGCACTATTTCAATTCCACATGATTTTTCACGTGTTCAGTGTGAATTTATGAACTTCTAAACCATAATTTCCTTAGTACATTATTCTTGCAGGTAGATATTTAAGGGACAAAACTACCAAACTACACTGGCCCGAAGCAATTAATACAACTTCATAAAAATGTCTCCCTCATTGATAAAGGAAGGTGAGTAGTGGCTGGCAGCGTGATGGGATAGTGGAGAGTGGCGGGGGAAGAAGGGGTTTGGCTGAGAGGGGAGGGGAGTGCACCTGTTTCCTCAGTTCAAAACTCGCTCGTAATTAATTTACAATGTGAGGGAAACGCTTAGGGTGTTTTTAGTAATCATCAAATCCAATTATTCACTCCTGCGAAACGTGGCAGCACTTTCAATCCATAATACGACGTTCTTACGCGCACAGAACTCAATAAAGACTCACACAGTTACTTCTAGGCCTGTCCGGTGACGCCGCGTCCGTTGGTCAGATAGGCCGACGTTTCGCCTGATACATGTCGCAGCTTCTTCAGGGTCTGACAAGTAAAGCTCCGCCTCCGGTGTTTATCTTATTCAGCTAAGTGGTTCGGGCAACGCAAGTTGCGCCGTGATATGGGAGAGGTCCCTCATGATTGGCTCGCGATCTGGGCCACCCTGGGCCTCGCACCTCGCCGTCCTAGTAGCATCGGACGGAGAGGAACTGTCCCATTGCGCCGTTCAGGCATCGGGATGGAAGGAATATACTTCAGGCGTGGCTTTAGATTAAGGCCTGCAATCGCGTCTGAGTTTTGCGGCCCGTCTACTGCATTTCTATTGCCTCCGTTTACGCGATCTAGGCCTAGTAATCGATTTTCCCCGTGTGATAGAGCCGTGGTCTTAATCCCCGAATTCAATAGCACTGCCTGTGACTCGGAGTTGGAGTGCTATGGCCGAACGGTGGGTTTGGTTTTTGTTGTAATAACTAATGTGTTCCCTAACTCGTCAGACACAGTGCGCCCGGTCTCACCGACATACGTTCTGCCACAGCTGCAGGGAAACTTCGTAAACCGCCTTGCCGCCTGGAGAGGTGGTAAAGCATCTTTAATGCGTACCAGGGTTCTTGTGCAGTTTTTTCGGGAGCTGTTGAAAACTGTCCGGATGTTTTCTTCCGAAGCCAGTTTCCCAACGCGATCTACTTGACGCTGCGCGGACGTACGAAAGCACGGCTAATCTAGTACTGGTCGTCTCCTCTGTCTCCGGATTAGCGTGGAGGCCATCGTCGTTGTTGCGAACTTCGGAAACCCCGTGCCCTTTGGGACCCGTGACACGAGCGAGCGCTTGCTTGATAGCAGATCGGGAGTAGCCGTTAGCTCTACGTGTACTCCACACAAGTTGTTCTTCCAAAACTACTCGCTCGCCTTGATGTGAGAAGTGCTGAAAAATTGCAATGGTGGCGCATGTAACGATTGGTGCTGATTTCGTAATACTGATCAGAGCAGTTAGCGAAGACAAGTTATGTCATCATTATTGTGACGTTATACCAAATGGAATCACAGAAATCAAAGGAGATATTCATTATTAACTTTATAGTAGCAAACTATGAAATTTGAAAGTAATGTTTTTGAAGCCAAACGTTCCTTTTACAAAGTTAATGAAAAGCTGAAATGATTTACAATTTAAATCGAATAAATCATGCAATTTCTCGATCTACGAAGCTATGACTCAATTTCCTCCTAAAATTATGAGAAAGAAATGAAAAAAAATGTATTATTCATTGAGTATTTCATTATTTACCCATTGTAATCGGGAAACAATGGCTATTCTGAGATAATTTATACTATGTACTTCCTTTGTAGTGTTTATTCCGCTAAACAGTTTAAACAGTTGATAAGAAATGAAATGTGTACTATATTCTATAGGTATATCATGTAGACATGTAGATATTTTACAGAGATATCAAGATGGTTAAACTTTATTCTAACTTTGTCATTTAGTACAAGTTATCTATTTTTTCTTAAATGATATTTTAAAAACTCTCTACGTACTAAACAATTGCAATTAACAATTGCAAAATCTAAAAAGATCCTTCTGACTTTTCTTCATCTTTACATAGACAAACCTTACTTCATTAACATGTCACGTGCACCATGTATCGAGTATCTCATCTTAATCAAATCATATCCTATGGAATTATTGCTATATTTTGATTGGTTGCAATAGCAATTGCGCCTTGATAGAAACGATGTTCGGTTGTTGAGGTTCTTAGGAAAAAATCAGTCCAAGCATTATATTTTATTTTTCGGAACATTCTAGTTGTCTATTTCTGTGCCTATCATCTTTAACTAAGCGTTCGTAGGCTTCCGCGGCCGGAGTCAATACATTCTTGGCTCTCCGGGATGAGCGGCGTCTAGGTCAATTGTGCTGACATTTCGGTCATCTTGTTGTTGCCTTCTTCCGAGCTATACTGCAGTCAGAAGAAAACGTCAGTATAGCTCTGAAGAAGACCACAGCAAGATGGCCGAAACGTCAGCACAATTGACCGAGACGCGACTCATCCCGGATAGCCAAGAATGTATTTTTAACTAAAAACATAATTGTGTGCAATCATAAAACTGAGTCAAAAATGAGGCAAATAGTGGTCAACCATTTTATGGGTAACAATGATTAAATAGCCATAAATTATTTGGGAATATGCATTATCCACTTGTTTACAGCGTGTTTGTGAGGTTGAAGGGTTCTTGAATATCATTATTTTGGAGAATGCTAGAAACTTCTTCTGTTTTTGCAATTCTTAGCAGCGGTTCATTAGGGTCAAAATCCTGTGAAACGTCTCACGCGTAGACACCGTTTTGCCAATGCCACGTCGCCTGCAGTTCCTTGACCGAATTTCCACCAAAGCGCCTCCCGCACCGATCGTCTCACAAAGTTTCCGAGCCCGCACCTCGGCGAGTGTCTCTTTTCCGCAGCTCCCCAACACAAGCAACGAGCTACGAACGCCCCTTGAAGTTTCGCAATACGCTAAAGAACACGAAAGAGTTCCTTTCGATGTGTATTTGTTTCTATTCAACATACGCAAACATGCCCGCATCTATTGACATTTCCCAAACAAACAGACGAAACTCGAGAAGCGCATGAGACGCGGGCGCCCCGGCGGCGGTGGAGGCCCTGGGGACAAGGGAGAGGACGGGAGGGGTTGAGGACGACGGCGGCGCCGACGGAGACTCTATTCAAATGAGGGCGGCAGATTTCAATATAAACACGCTTTCTCGCCGCTCACGGTGCACTCAGCCGGGCGTCCTCACGCCCCGCTCTCCCTGCTCGCCCCGTCTTCAACCGTCCTCACCAGTCGTCTCGGAACGCGGCAAAGAAGTATGAAGTCAATAAGTACCCAGAGTGAAGCGTTCTCGAAACAGTGTGAAATATAAGTTACGTCAGAGAAAGAGAGCTGGAAAAAGAGAGAAAGGTCGAGTCCGCCGCTCTCTTGCTCTCGGGGCTCGGAGAAAGGAGAGAGAAAAATGATTTCGTTTATTGGTTCTCTGCTTTTATGCGATACATTCACTCACCCACGCCTTCACAACTCCAGTGTTTCTGTCTCCGGGAAATACTGCACTAATAAATTATATCGAAATTGCGTCATATTCTTTTCCGTTTTAAAGCGTGACGCAAAAGGAGGCGAGGAATTATGGGGGGGGAGGAGAAATATAAGGTCGCATTAGCACCGCGTTTGGGGATGGAGCTCTGGGAAAGAGAGGGCGTTATTCTCTGGCTTCCCTTGCATACGGGGCGAGTCAAGAGTTGCAAAGGAATGTGTTCCTTTAGATAGTCTCTAGGCATAGAACTTTTTAAGTTCGGATATTGTGCAAGAATAGTTTTCTATCATTTAAAAATATACCGAGAAAAAATTCAGAAACCAAAAACTAAATGAATTATAACAAATCGTACACAAATAACAACCTTTAATAAGTAAGGTTTGCTTTTGGAAGATGTGCAATTCTGTCGTAGCTTAACCAGTGTTAATGAATTGCGCGGAGCCTAGGAAGCGATCTGTCAGAATCTATTATTCTGATTACATTTATTAAATACAATAATTATACATTTATTAAATACAATAATGCACTGTTATTGTATGAATAAATACAAGTGGAAAATCAATACCTTTAATTAACTATTGAAACATTTGTATTTCAATAGTTATGATTGCACATATCATTATAAAACACCGTATTAATATTACGATTTTTATTAGTTTACAAAGCTTAATAAATTAGTGACTATTTTCCTCTTCCTGATGCATTAATTCAAGAATTCAATCACATAAATGTTAAGGCTTTGTAAATGTTTGCGGATTCATAACTATCTATGTAGCACACGGGAAGATATGAAACAAAAAATATTACTATTCAAATTAAATTGATCTTCATATATAACTTCCACAAATGCAAACTGAATAAGACAATCAGCAATAAAATATTTGCATTACACTTTTTTATATTTCCTAGGATTGAATATGAAGTGAACGAATACTCTCGATCCAAAGAGCTCGTCTTGCAGAGCGACTATCTCAGTAAATCGGAGGAAATGGGCAGTAACCGTAGTTTATCGTTGTTCCAACAGCATCCCTCTCACTCAACGAATCGGAAGAGAAGCAGGAAACTCTTTATGGCGCATGCGCAGTGATGGCTTCTTCGTAACGCGCACGATCGCTAGCCCGTTGGAGAGGTCTTGTGCCTAGTGTGGACCACCTCTGGAAATAAAATGTTATTGGCGTTCACAAATCCCGGGTACATTAAATCAACAGGACTAATTGTGGACTAAACGGTTAAGTTGAAGAGCATTGCTTGTTTTCATTCGGTTTTGAAACTTCGTACACTTAGAAACGATATTGAAAAATGGTTGTTATTCGTTATTTCGTTTTGCAGACGAATTTAAATATGAAAATTGATAACTTTTTCCGAAATACTTGAATTTTGTTCCATCGCTGAACACTCCTTTTGAAGTTCTCTAAATTGAATATTAGAAAAAAACATCGATATCATGCAATAATGATGTTTTGTAGCGGTAAATTGAATTTCTAATTTTCTCTTTCAGTGCCTTCTAGTGACTGAAAAAGAGCAGAATAGTCTTCAGAAGACATTTGTTTATATTTTGGCAGAATTAAGGATTTATTGGAATACCATGCTCATACACTACTTTAGGGCCTCTCACACAATTTATTAAAAATGTTGCTGCCATGAGCCTATCGCATATCATTACATCGCCTTACATTGCTTTATGCCTTACATTGTCATGGCCAAAGATCTCCCTGAAGAACATGAAATGTCTAAAACCAGTCTGGTTTGT
The DNA here is from genome assembly GCA_017312745.1 of Gryllus bimaculatus. Classification (NCBI taxonomy): domain Eukaryota; kingdom Metazoa; phylum Arthropoda; class Insecta; order Orthoptera; family Gryllidae; genus Gryllus; species Gryllus bimaculatus. Next base: position 2,834,744 of record BOPP01000090.1, read on the forward strand.
AACTACAGTAAATACTTTTCTAAATTTCCTCGGTACAATTCGACTATTAGACCTTTCCCAAGAATTTGGCAATTTTTCATTACGAAGAGAATTTTTACAAGAATTTTACGTGACTAAGACTAATCTGGTAATTTCATAGAATGCAGTCCCGTATATTCATTTGCTTCTTCCAATGTCTTGTTATTCACCTTACAATTTCAAATACGTTTTTTCCATTGCGGTTTAATGTTTCTAACACTAGACTTCATTTGCGGAACTGATCGAGACATGGAGATTAAAGTTAAATTCCCTATTGTAGAGGGAGTTCAAAATTCTGTGCAACTGCAGAGGAGATGTAGATAAGGTTCAAAGGGAGGAGGTTCTGTCATTAATCCCCGGGTCTACGACCGGGGCGACAGAATTTCCTCGTCAGCTGCGCCGCCGCGCATGAATGCTTAAAAAGATAATAGAACAATTGTTGAACTGACTTGAATAACAAAGTGAACACAGACATCGGCGTCATGTTGAACAGCATCGGCCTTCCGCTTCTACAGTGACCAACTCAAGCAGCAATGTTTATGACGCGTTTTGCTACATTTTAGACTTCAAGCCCAATCACTGATGGCTAATTGACGAAAGATACTCGTACTTTTCTTTTTTCCCTGTGTATTTTTTCCGCAAACACTTTATTTGTTGTAACAACAGTTCAATTTATTTTTTACTACCATCAAGCTATTAATTACGCAGAGCCAGTTACAGTAAAAAAAATCATTTAGGCGGAAAAGCGTGTAAAGAGACCGCGAATCACACCCTGGCCTCCCGGTAAGCACAAACTTGATCAGATTGTCGAGATGACTACGAACGCTGCGTTTGAATGACTGTGGCCCCCTATCCCTCCAGCACGTGACTTTGAGAGTGTGTATGTATATGTATATATATATATATATATATATATATATATATATATATATATATATATATATTGTGACGTCATGGGATTGTGCAACCCCATAATGCCACCGTCTAGTACTTGCGAATACCCACAAGCAGTGAGGATAGCATATGCGGCGGAGCAGGGGCTCTTAAACGAGCAACCTGTCATCCATTGACCGTACTAGAGCGCTCGAACTAACGAATAATGTTGTTCTAGTGAAGGGTTGAAAGAGGGGAAGCAACCCCACTCCTGAAATTGCCCCAGGCGTCAGGCCATAAATACGGTAACACGCTTTCTGATATTCCAGCAACGACGGGGAACGCATCTCTGATATTCCTGCAACGACCACGTTCGTATTGGCAGGCCAGCAAGGTCTTCTCGAGATAGAGTGGGAGTTTATTTAAATACGTGGAGCTAGAGTAGAAATTGGACTACCGAAGTGATAGAAAGTGGTGTAAATTTTGGAATCGGCAGTAAGACTAATATTGCCTAGATTCACGTCGAAGGACTCTGAAGTATTCCAGTACGGTCATATTGCTCCTTATTACTGCACAAGCCAAAAGTGTAGTAGTTAGACCGCGCAGGCAAACGAAAGGGGCGCAGCAAATTCGATAAACTGGAAGCGCGAATTAATTTATACAAAGAGGCGTGTGAAGATAGAAGAAGAAAAAGGCATTTCCAAGAAGGCTTAAGCGTACGTTCGAAAGGTATAGTGTTGGATGAAAGGCAAGGCGTGTAGGTGTGAAGGATCTGGGTTCAACGTGAGGCTTCGAACAGTCGACGCAGCAAACGCTGGAGCGCCCACACACGTGAATCGCGGGAGGTCATATGGCGAGGTCATATGGCAGCGAGCATCGCAGCCTCGGTGAGACACGTGCACTTGTACCATAGCAGTTTCCTTAAAAAAATCGCAGTAACGCGACAGTTCACTAAAATAGATTAAAGTGGGAAACATTTTGTTATGCGTAATAGTAGAGCAAGTGAAATCCCTATTTATTGAGGCAGTTGAAAAAAAGAAAGCCATACCTTGTACTAGTTTTACGTTAAAGGTTGTTTAATTGGTTCTGTACAGTTCTTTTTTGTATTTTTAGGGAAGTGAAATTTGTTGTGTCTGTAAGGTTTCATATTTGTGTTCTATTTATTCTCGTGTAAATGTGTGATTTTATTTTGTCGTGTAATTGGCCTCTAAAACTTTAAAGTTAAATTATCGCTCGTTTTGTCCACAATCTTTGCATTTTTTTGTGTCGAGGGTTCAGACCTTTCTCGTACCCGAAAAGATCCTGCTTCCTGAGAATTTAGCTCGCGTCACGAGCAAATCTTGATAACACGCTTACTGCACATAGGTGCTGCTGTTGAAGGTGGTAAGTTGGGGGGTAGGCGGGTTAGATATATTTTGGCGCCCAATTCGTGGGGCAGCGATCGATTAAAATCGAGTAAGCAAAGGAGAACCGTGGACACGAAAAACGAGCAATTAGTGGCATATAGTGGCTGTGTCTTTTCAGTCAGTGTTTTTTGTGTACAGCGAAGTGTTTTATAGTGTATTGCATTGTGATATTTTGGAAGGGAAGTGCATGCAGTAAAAAAGTACAAGTCAGACGCAAAACGTTAGTATGACAGATAGTCAGGTATATAGGGAACCTACTCAGATCAGGAGTGACAAGGACAGTGAGGGCGACGAGAGGGACGAAGTACTTAGTAGGATGGAAAAATCTAGATTTGCACGAGGCCGAGGAAGTACGTGAGCCGACCGCGGAACGCACTGAATAGGCAAAGACTACGCCAGAACAACCATCGTAGCACGCAGAAGAAGATTCGATGAAGACATTAATGCAGGCGTTATTAGGGAATTTTGTGCGAACCCTCGCACAACTAGTAGAAAATCAGGGTCAAAAATTAACCGAAGAAATTAAAGAACAGTCGCGGAAATCAGAGGAGCAATTGCAAAAATTTGCTGCAAAAAAATGACGACCAGACAAAGGTTTTCAATGAAAAATTCGAGCCGTTCCAACAGTCTATGATGTCACAAGTAGGTGTTAAATGTGACGAACTCCGGGGAGAGATCGCTGTGAAAGTAGCAATCTGCACTCAGTTAATCGAGGAAAGGCATGCAGAAGTCGGGGCGAGAATTGATTCAATATCCACTGAAATCGAAAAGAAGGGTGAAGAGAATAGGGCACGTTTTGGGCGATTACAAAATAAAGTACAGGCAGTTGGCGGCAAGGTCACCGAAATCAGTGCAGATACGAAGCGACAAGTCGAGGCGCAAGAAATACAGAAATTGGATGAACAAGAACGCAAGATTCAGGAACTGCGGGAACTAGCAGAAACTAAAATAGAAGGCGGGGG
>BOPP01000090.1:2838027-2858193 GCA_017312745.1 Gryllus bimaculatus
TTTAGGCAGGCTAATAGCGCAATTCAAACCCGTCTCCCCCTGGACATATCTGTAATTTGTTGCCACCCGTGTCCTCAAATTCTAACTACTTTCCTATACTAGTTTTTGTCCCTGCCGAACGTGAACTTGACCTATCTTTCTGTCGTTCCTAACTGTTCTCATCGTGGACTTCCCATCGGCCTTGATGGTCGTGCGCTGGTCGCTTGTGCCTGAAACCGTTCGGTTCCCAGCCTCGGCGTGTGTAAGAGAGACGCGGATTCGCCTCTGTGCCGTCTGCGTGCCCTCTTGCGTCCTCTTCCGTTCTTTCGTTGTCGTCCGTCTTCTTCCTCGTGCGGTCCAAGTCCTCGCCTCTTCTTCTTCCTCGTCTGTACTGGCGCCTCTGACTACGCCCACGATGCGAAAATGTCCTCTTGCACTTCACTGAATACCCGTGCAAGTTCCTCGTCGTTGCTAACATTTCTACTTTTACAAGCCAAGAACTTTTAATGTTTTCTCTTCACAGCGGTAATTTTTACTTCCCGTGTTGTTAATTGAAGAAACACTACTTAATCCTGCACTATCTCGCGGACGACTAATTAGAACGTCTGTTCGACGCCGAAACACTCTACCTAGTAGTCGTTGCACTGCGGCAAACAATATCTAATGTTTAATGAAAATGTTGAGTCGTCGAAACGGTGATCAAAAGAAGGCAGTTCTACTCGACGCGTGTTCGCGTTTTTATGCGAAAGGCGCCTGGGGAATTCTCCGGTGATGCGTGATGGGGGGGGTTTGCTTCCCTCTCTCAACCCTTCACAGAAAATCGTTGCTGCCAATTCGCCTCGTTTAGTAGCTGGCAACGGATACAGGGCCGCGCGGTTTAAGTAGCCTCATGCCTTACGCGTCTGTTACTCCTCCGCTGGCTCCGTCAGTTTTCACACATGAGACACAGTGGTGTTATGGGGTCGCGCAATCCATACCGCACAATATATATACATATATTATAGTGGCGGTAATGGATTGTGCAACCCCATGACACCCACCGTCTCGTGTGTGTGAACACTACGGAGGCAGCGAGGACTAACAGACGCGTAACCCACTGGCAGCGTGGATTAGCAGCGCAGAAAACAGAGGTCCGTAAACGCGCGTTCTGGTATCCGCACTAAAGCGAAGGGCAACTTGCCAAGCAAACGTTTTTCTTGTGAAAAGGTTGAAGAGACGGATAAGCAGCCCCACCACTGAGAATTTCCCAGGCGTCCGGACGATAAATACACGAACAACGCAAGCGGAAAGCTCTCTTTTCCCGATCGTCGAGTAAGCGCAGCTTCTCTTTCTTGCAACCACTCGTCGAGTATGCAGCAATTTGATCACCGATCGGGCCGAGTCTCATTTTCCGTTAACATTAGTTTAGATATTGTTTGCCGCTGCACGATACTAGGTAAGGAGTATTCGGCGTCGAAACAAACTTTCGGAGTCAAGTCGTCCCCGAGATAGTGCAGATTAATGTAAAGTGTTTCTTCAATTAACAATCACGGGAAGGTATAAATTTGCCACCTTGTGAGAGAAGCATTAAAAGTTCTGGTTTATCAAAACAGAAGAAGTAACAAGCGAGGAACTGCACGAGTATTCAGTGAAGTTCAAGGGACATTTTTCGTGCAACGTGGGCGTAGTCAGAGGCGCCGGTAGCAGACGAGGTGGAAGATAACGGACGGACGCAGGGCGCACGAGGAAAAGACGGAAAGTCGGCTGGGAGAAAGACGGAGAGGAACGCAAGAAGTGGCAATACCAGACGGCCAGAGGGCGAAATCCCGTTTTCTTTACGACGCAGAGCTGGACCGAGCGACGGTCGGCGCAGAAAACCAGCGGCGCGACCCATGCATGGCCAAAAGGGGGAAGTCCACGAGGTAACAGTAGCGGCGCGGAAAATAGGTGAAGTTCACGGCAGGGGAAAACTAGTATAGGAAAGTGTTTAAGAATTTGAGGACACGGGTGGCAACAAATTGCAGTAATATAAGTAGAAGACGTTTTGATGCGCTATTGCCTTATAAAACATTTTACTTAGGACATTTTTATTCTGCTATTTTCAGACAGCAGTTAAATTGTAAATGAGAGTAGTCGCAAATTGCACACATATCTGTTCTTTACATGTAATATTTTGAAGCAAGGAGATTGTAAATTGAAATTTTTGGTTTCATGTGCAATGGTCATTAGAATAGCACAAATTTAGATTCTAAAATTGGTTTTCCAAGGGAATTCCAGTGTATACTTAGGATAATTAATTTCACATTTTGAAGTATCACTCAAGTTTCGTCAATTTTGAGTAATCATTTTTAAGTAAATTCATATAATGTTCATTCACATGAGTGTGCGTCGTAACGGTTTCTATTATGGTGTTTTGTATTTATTCTTTTTTAAAAGTGTGATTCTATATCCTTGGTTTTTTGTCATCAATCTAATGCCACTAAAAGTTTAATGGGTAAATTAAATACGCTCGTTTGTGAGGCAAATCTGTGTGGATTTTATTGGGTTCAAACCCATTCTCGCACGCCATGAAAAAAGATGCTGCCCTAGATTTTTACGCTCGCTTCACGAGCAAAATGCTTGATAACCTCGCTTAAGGTTTCATGCGTGCTGCTGTGAAGCGTGGCAAGTTTTGGTGGGGGTATGTGGGTTAGCTATGAATATATTATTATCATACTTATATATATATATAATATATATATATATATATATATATTTCAATCTAACCCGCCTTTTGCATTGCCTTCTAGCGCTTGATGCCAATAATAACGTCTTATGTGCTTCGCGGACATTCGAAAGTGCGAAAAGCTCTGTAAATGCTTAATGGAAAGCATTCGGATCTCATTTGGATGACCTGAGAACGCTGAGTGATGCCGGCACACTTGGTATTGTCTCCTCGGCATTCCTAGCAAAATCTTGACAACCTGCTTACGGTTCATGCGTGCTACTGTGAAGGTGGTAAGTTGTGTGTGGGGGTGTAGGTGGGTATGTTAGAATATATATATAGTGTATACATAGTGTGTGTACATATACGATTAAAATATAGTGACACTTCAAGGTCACAAGCAGAATCGGGGAGGGCAGTCATCTAATCAGGATCTTCGTTACAACATACATAAGTGGTAGAGTATCTTACGATTGGTTGTCAATGAGCCCGTCTCCTTCCAGATCTTGATCTCGACGTGCCACTATGTTTAAATCATAGTATACACAGGAATAAACTGTTGCGTCGGAAAATCTGTGTTCTCTAGTCTTTTTCAAGCGTTGCCGCGCACCTGCACCCTGGAAGCACTGCGTTAAGGACCCTTCCCCTCCCCTTGCCATTATATCTGAACATTTTCGCTTTTCTTACAATAGAGATTAGGGTAGCAAAATTCTAAGTGGTTCTGATAAAGAACAGATATCTCGATATAAAAGTTATCTTTGGGGAATTGCAATTACGCTTGAAATATCTTCCAAACGTTACAGGTACTCCAATATGTGAACAAGTTCCAGTGTAATAGTATGGAAGGATTTGTTGAGACAATACTCACCAGTGGAAAATAATTCCGACGACGTTCAACATCCATAAAAGGCGGCAGAGTGGTGAAGATCGAGTAATATTTTTATATTGTTCCCATGGCATTGATTCATTCATACAATACCAACATTTTTGCTGCAGAATATTTCCCTCGCGCCGGTCATCAGATGCAAAACTACCCTCAGCCCGGAGACGCAACCGACGACTCAGCAGAAGCTTATGGATCGCGGAGACCAATTTTTCCGCACTTCCGCAAACCCAATAGTCGCGTCTTCCATCTTCCGGGGCGCCTTCGGACCCACACCACGCGGCTTAATTTGTTTATATAACAGGAACTTCTCCGCTGCAGGGCGTGCTTGATGGGCTGGCGAGACGAAGAGGATATGGTAATCGAAGCGAGGTTGGGGTGGGGGGGGAGGAACTACCGTGTGCGGATGACGCGGCAGACAGAACCCCCGCGAGGCAGGCGGCCTGCGCGCGCCGGCGGAAGGGGATGAGAATAATGGAAATGGAGGAAGAATTAAAAATGATGTAGAGTTTGGTCGGTCGCCATGGGTTCGTTGCCAAGAAAGGGAACAACTTTGCGAGTTTCAACCCCTCCCCTGCGGTGGCCGGGCCCCTCCCGTCCCACACGTGCAAGTTGGAAAAAGGGACAAAGCGCTTCTTCAGTGGCGAGGGTGAGGCGCTGAGCAGGATGAGGGGGGAAAGGTGGGAGAGTGAAGGGGGAGGAGAAGGCGCCGAAGTCCTAGAGGGTTGGAGTTGACTCAGAGAGACTGGGTCATCGACAAGCTGTAGAGATATACTAGTTATCCAGGATATAGAGATTCCAAAATTAGCCTATATGTGCTACATAATAATAATAATTATATTAATAACAATAACAATAATAACAACAGTAGTAACGACAATAACAACAATAACAATAATATATTGCTATCCGGAATTTGAGTTAAAAATTGAATATATTTGCAGATGTTGCGGTGACGTACAATCAAAACCTAACCCTGGAGGCAGAGAAACGTCTTAAATACAACTGTTTAGAAAAGGAAATCAGCCGAATATGCCAAAAGTCGTCCAGATAATTTTCTTATCTCTAGAATTTGTTTCGAAAAATCTGTGTAAGAGCTTCGCTAAAAATCCAGGTTATTCAAAAAACTGGGAAGGACAAGATATTGCTTTATTTTGAACAGCCCACGTTTTGCGCATAGTATTTTAAAGTCCGCGATAGTCTCTAGATCTGCTGCTTAGAAGTTGGTTACAACCCGGAGTAGACTTTACAATCAACCAACTCAACGCCTTTAGACGTGAGTAATAATAATAATAATAATAATAATAATAATAATAACATTAACAATCTTCTTTAATGATAAAAGAAGAGTGTTAGTGTTACATGGCGGCGGCGATAGTGTGACGGTTAGCGCACCGTACTATACCCAAGCTCGCGGGTTCAAACCCGTTCAAACCCGATTTTTAGGGCGACAAAATCCTTCGTACGCCTTCCTTCGGAGGGGAAGTAAAGCCGGCTGTCCCATGTTAGTACATTTACTTGCATGTAAAATATCCGCAAGCCTAAATGACGCCTCTGAGCTAAATTCAAGTCGCCTGTTACTCGCCCAAGAAATACCTCCTTTCTCCGCTAGTTGATGAAAGGAGCGTAGCGAAATTTGCGTGGTCAGACGGAAAAGCGGGCCTGATGGCCCGAGTCTCGCCACGTTAAATAAGGCAAATTCAATTCAATCCAATGAAAAAGAAATAGTGTCTGTGGTAATCTCTTAATTAATCATGGAACCGATATCAATGAAACTGTCGCGTTAGCTTCCTAAGAGTGATTACCAGTCATTCGCTAATAGTGAAATTTAGAGAGTTATTAAAAGAAAATGTTGAAATATGTGTACTTGTTGGTGATTTGTGCGCGGTGTAAACTGCACGTCAGTGGAATGGAAGCTTTCACCCAATACATATCTCTTACAGAGATATTGATTGATATGGATTCTGGGCGCGGCAGCTACTATAATCGTTACTCTCGAAAGTGTAGAACATGTTCTTCGTTGGGAGATGGCGGTGGTCTTCCCCGCCGGAAGGCGAGACCGTCGGCTAGCTGGGCTTTTCCCATGTTTCTCCCACAAGCGGGGCACCACCCCAGCCGATACAAGCTATTAGCTCCCGACCGATCTCTCGGCAGGTGTGGTAGCGCAGTGCATGATGGTATAAGTGTGTGAAATGGGTTAGGATATGACAAGGAAGGGGTAGGAGGGAGCGCGCTGTCCGTGGGCTGTTTGGTAGAGTACTTCTGCGGCATTTGCCTGGTGTTGATGGAAGAAATCACGGAAAACTACCGAAAAGAGCAGCCGGATGCTAGAATTCTCCCCCAGACAGAGACTGAATTCGACCTAGCTGACAAGTCAGTGTCGAAAATACTGCCTCCGCCGGGGCTCTAACCTACGACCTGCCGGTCAGAGGGACTGCAGTGACATCCGTTGATGCTCTGAACCATATCTCCCGATAGAGATATTGATACATAAAATTGCAAACTTGTGCCTATAAATAATTACGAGGGAATTCGCGACTATGAGATAGAGATGAATTGCAAACTGTAAATTGTACACCTGTCCATAACAAAATTTCTAGCTGAACAGCAAGACGGTTTCTCGCCCGAAAATTGCATTACAAACTGATATTGTCCAGAAGCACGATTGCCAGGCAGAGAAGGTTAGATGAAGAAGATGAATTTTGAACTAGCTTCGGCGCACGTAACTTGTAGGTGGCCAAAAAGAAGCAATTCACCGGCACCAATTAATGTCACAGCTGTACGTTGGATCCTAGGTTTGAATCCAGATAGTGTCAGTATATCTAACCTAGCTTACTTAGCTAGGTAGAATAGAACCTATGAATAGGTAGAATATGAAGACGAATTCTAGCGGTCGGTTGCTCTGATCGGTAGTTTTTCGTGATTTCTCCGATAAACACCAAGCGAAGGCTGGAGGAGAAATACCCTAACCAAAGGGTCATAGCCCGCGCGCGATTTCTCCTTCCTCTTCATTATCCTAATTGCACACACACTTACATGCACTACACTTCTACACATACCGGGAGATCGGTCAAGACGTTAGTGCTCGTCCCCAGTGGGGCGATACCTCTCTGGAGGGATGAACCTACTTGGGGAAAACCGCGCAAGACGAAGGAGCAGGTCGGTGCTAGGTCTTGGCTCCAGCGGGAGAAGATCATCGCCACCTCCCACGAAAATACCTACACTGCATTTACGGGAGTAATGTCCTTAACTGTTGACGCGCCATGAAACTCCATTCAGAAAAAAAGAAGCTGTTTCCTTTCAAGTACAAATTTAGTGAAGACGTGAGGGTGTCATATGGACCACAAGTCACAAAAATTACCGTCTCATGACTCATGATTCATATTGATGAATGATAATCACACGAACATCCTGAAAGCACCCAAGAGGTTCACAATGAAAACATTAGCACATGGCTGTAGATTAATAGAGTTATTGACCACAACGTTGCTTGATCAACACAATATTCTCTTTTGACGCTTCATATCGAATATTTTTTTTATCTCCGCTGGAACATTGATGGCACGATCTACATTACACTAATTTTCTTGTACTATTTGTAATGGTGAATGAAGGATCAAGGTAATAAAAAAAGTTAGGTACTTAGTGCTCACATTAAGAAAGTTAAACTAAAAGTCGTACAGATACGGAAAGACTTTCTTGGAGAGGTACGAATTTTCCCCATTACCACTAATAAACTAGTGGTGATCAAATAGAGTTGTAAGGTCACTAATGAGGTTGGTAACCTACAGAAAACGTGTCTCTGGATGAACGGGAGGAAGTAAGATTCGTTTCCCGATGATAGCGGATTTGCAACACTAGACGAATAGAGAGGTCGAATTCAACTGCTGGCTGAGTGAAAATTCTAGCTGCCGGCTGCTCTGATCGATAGTATTGCGTGATTTCTCTTATTCACACCAGGAGAATGCCAGAGCAGTACCCTAACTAATGGGCAAATGACCGCGCGCAATCTCTTCCGTGTCCTATCATCACTCCTTACACACATACTTACACTTCTATCTACTACACTCCCACACTACCGGGAGGCCGGTCGGGAGCCTAAGCTTGCCCCGGCTGTGGTGGAGGCAGGGGAGTGAGAACGGTTGGAGGGGGTGGCTGCACCCGGCGACGAAGGCGGAGTGGGAGACGTAGCGGAAGGTCTCGCCGCGAGCGGACGTGGAAGCGGCAGCAGGCGCACCTGCGACTGAGGCGGCGGCGGCGGCCGCAGACGGCGCCACGCGCCTGGCGCCCTGCCAGAGCGGCGCGGGTTCGATACCTCGGGCGGGGCGGGGTGCGGCCGTCCCGCGCGCTGTCCGAGCGCATTTGCGGGCGGCGCTGAACGCGCGGGTCGCAGCCACCGAGGCTGTCTCCACGGATGAGACCTCGCGGGACAGTAGTGCGCGAGGAAACGCTCCAGGCAACACCGGGTTTCTAATGTGTAATTTCTAATGTGTTTCTAATGCGGAAGGAACGTGGGAGTGTACTGATAAAACGACAGAATACAGTTTATTTATTTCGCCAACGTATGTGTTATAATATATTATTATAAATTTAGGACAATGTGAAAACATTACGATTTTTTTAAAGAAAAATATAATTATGCGGAACGTGGGCCATCACACGGAGTGTACCAATATATAATTCAAATGTAAACAAGTGTATATGTATTTTATGTAACGCAAACAGGTGAGAAGGCCAAAAAACAGGAATAGTAAAAACACGCCCTATAGTATTATTAATTTGTTACCCCTGTTAGCACGAACTCGTCTAACACGAAATTCGACTTAAAACGAACAAAATTTGGGTCCTGCCAAAGAAGCCTAACAATAATGATATAGTATATAGCTAGTGGTGCCAATACAGCACATCCTTTCTCGCAATATTGCTAACAGCTCTGTAATACAAAAATATGAAAATTTCTCTCATATTATTCAATTACCGTTTGAAAAATACTTAAACAAACAAAGAGTAAAAAATACGTATTTTTAAATACAAAGGTTATACGAAAACTGCTATAGCCCATTGAATTCAGAGTATCCATGATCTACATAGTTGTGCCAAAGGTGCTTGATACTTATATTAGCTGTAATTAAAATTATTAGTTTATTTTCATGGAAACGAACTGCGGCTTTCATAATAGTCTTGTTATCACAGAGGCGTTACAACAATTACCGCTAATTTGTACTGGATACAAAATTTTGCAATCAGAATAGTAGAAATCTCTGGCAAGGAAATGAAAACTGATACAAAATTTAAAAATATAATATATTTTATATTCTCTTAAAAGTACTCCGTTTTTGTACGCGCATTTCTTTTCATTCCGAAGTCCTATTATGCAAAGTAAATTTATTTATTTATTTATTTATTTATTTATTTATTTATTTATTTATTTATTTATTTATTTATTTATTTATTTATGAAATTGACGCGACAACTGCTAAGCTCTTTTGACCGTATGTGTATTGCATGCATCTCTGGAGATGGCGGTAATTTCCCACCTCTGGACAGCGAGATTCGGCGTGGACGTAAGTCGGTTTGCGAGTTTTCCCCACCACCAGGTATCTCCCAGCACAGGGGTACCACCCCAACCGAAACAAGCTCTAAGCTCCCCACTGGTCTCGCGACATGCGTGGTAGTGTAGTGTATGTAAGTGTAAGAATGTGTAATTAAGGGCTGAGGATAAAATAAAGAAGGAGAAGGAAAGACGGCGCGCGATACGTGGCCTGTTTGTAAGGGAATCGCTCCGGCATACGCTTGGTGTAGATCGGAAAACTAAGGATCAGAGGCGCCGGTCACTAAAATTTCTCCTCCAGAACGGCTGAATTCAACCTAGCTAAGTGCCTAGTTTCGAATCCTGCCACCGCAGGACCTCCCGGTCAGGGCTCTGCTGTGACAGCAATAGATGACATGAATCACCTAAGCTGGAGATAAAAATGATATGCAATTTCATTGATTAATAGGTATTTATGTGGAAAAAATATTAAAATAAAGTAGTGATAGATATTTCTTTGATAATAACTTCTAAGTTAAAAAATCAAAATGTAAAATATAACTACCAGGAGCATATTTCCATATGACACATCTGTGATTTGATGTTTCCAATTCCAAAAATACAAACTGCAGCAACACTCACTTGTTTATCGGTTGATCGTAGCGGAGAAATTAACGGTACATATATGGTCGTTATAACGGGAAATGTAGGTCTATATATATAACGATATCAAAATAGTAATTGACAACGTACCAAAAGAAGTTTGCAATGTGAAGTTCATGCTTTCAAGAGACGTAACAGACGCGTACTGCGGAAAGTCAATTCCTCCCGCGAAATGGGTGGGCGGGAAGGATTGGGAAAGGTAGCTCTGAAATGTGAAACGAGGATCCTAACTTTTTATTGCAGATTCGTATTTTCCAACCATATCCGTGCCATCTTCTGGGCGAATGTGCTCTGAGTGTAGAACGTATATTTTGCTCTCTGAATAACTGAACTTTTTATCTTAAATATGTTCTTGAATAATGCACATTTTATACATGTATTTCGATGGCTCACTTGAATTGCTCCACAATGTTCATAAGCAATGAATGTAATAGAAGGTAAAATAATACAATTTTGTGCGAAACTTGTAAAATCGAAAAAAGTAAACAAATAAAACATTGTGTTAGTAAATTAAATTGTATAAATCAAATTAATATATAATTAATATAAATGTAAAACTATATTAAAAGATTTAATTACTATTTCAGAAATAATACACTAAAATACATGCTTTAAGTATTTCCCCTACATGTTTTCAATACTCTAGTATAAATGAATACGAAGAGTATCGAAAGAGTTCTTGGCTACCAGAGACGTATGAAAAACGAGCGGCAAGCATCGAATTCGCATTGCTGTTTAAGAACCCACAGGTCTTTGCATTGCATTAATAGATTGGAGTGTTCTATCTTCTACATTGATTTCTTGGCATCTTAATTTTCACACTATTCTCTTTAAATATATCTGTATATGTAATGATCCAAGTTGAATTATTACATTGCTATCCAATAATTGGACAGTGGTTTATATTCAGTAAGTGTTTGCCATGGGGTTTTAATCTGTGGCATGCCTTGGTCAAATAATACATAAATAAGTAAGGTTTTATCTGGATTCTCCTCCTTATCTTGCTACCCTTTCCTTTGTTTTATCAATAATTTGCGACAAGGCGCTCATCAATTCCACCCTCTTTCAATCTTAATTATATATGACTTCGTGTCTTATTTTCCCCGTCTGCCACATTTCCAATTATCTGTTGAGTGGATTCAGTAATGCGCAGAAATAAACGGGCTCTCAAATAACTGCTCCCCAGAACGTCTCAAAATACAAATTGCAAAGTTTTTTGTGATTCATTCAAAATTAACACAATGACAAGATAATATTGCTTAATTACATTTAAAAATAACAATAAAATTTTCGGTTTTACGAATATTGAACCAATTAGATTATCAGTTATGTTATGAAAATTAACTTTAATTATTTTACTATTACAAAGGCACTACCAGAGGCTGTTGACAATCCGTTAACGTTATTTTGAATGTTTATTATAGTACTTAAAGGCTATCAAATATTTTTAATTGTAACGAAAGTCATTGATTATTTTTATATCCTGTTTTAAACAGAGAAGTACAATATCTCCACTTGGAGCTAATAGAAATCATTTATTCATCCTAATTATATAAGATTTCTTATTCATTAACTGCAGTACGTCAAAAAAAGTAGCACTTGACTGCTTGTTTTATGATAAAATTTATTGCTTTCAGGAATATGAAACAATGATTATGGACTTTAATCCAACACAACATTTAACAATGAATGTTTTATACTAGACATTGGGTGAACAAATTAACGGCTTGTAAGAATCAAATTCAAAAGTGGAATCTTACTTAATTGGATAAATAACCTCTTTGCGCGATCTGGGCTGACCGGGTGACGCCGCGTCGGAGGCTGTGTTGCCGACGTTTCGACTATTCTGTCGTGGTCTTTCTCAGGGTTGGTATGCGCCTGAGGAAGACCACGACAGGATGGTCAAAACGTCGGCAACACAGCCTTCGACGCGGTGTCACCCGGACAGTTCAGATCACACACATGACTCTGGCTGCGGAAGCCTGCGACTTTAAATAACCTCTTTGTAACAAAAAAGTTTTTTCTGGCAGAAAAGTAGGCATTTCCCATTAATATTTATCGAAAAAAGGTCACGCGATATTCTTTCATTTACGTCATTTTCTAAATAGCGTTTCATCGTTGCCCAACAGTGAAAGTGTTTTCAAAAATCAATCTTATTTATGTGACTTCCTCCTGTCAAACATCTGCACGAATTCAAGGATGAGGTTATTGACAAGGAGAGAGGTGGTGGTTTTAACTCCCAGCGTTTTCGTGTCTTCACTTCATTATGAAGTACACCGTTATGATTTTGAAATAATTTGCTTTAAATAATGTTTATCCCCCTCTCTCTATCTCAAATATCACCTTCCTCACTCACATATTCACTGTATATTTCTCTCTTTCTTTGTCTCTTTCTTTCTTTCATTCTCTCTCTCTCTCTCTCTCTCTCTCTCTCACACACACACACACACACACACACTTTCGACCACATAATTCTTACTTTCTCCAATCTGTCACACGAAGCACCACCTACCTCCAACATTTGAAAAGCACAGCACCGGGAGGTATTATTTTCATATGTGTCTGTAAATAAGGTGTGGATTTGGCTATGTTTGCGAGCTGCGAGATATTTAATAACATGGTGCGTGTATTTTCACTGAAGAAATGGTTATCGCAAGAGTCTTGTAGACCACGAAAACTAACTCACTGAATTTTTTGCCTTATGCCAAAAGCTTGACGTTTTCGGCAATTTGCAAAACATTACTATATAACGATGATCCAAGCTATTTTTACATGGAACAAATCGGTAAGATGGGACCCACGTAAACTTGGAGTAACATCCGTCAATGGCGACATTCAAATTAAAATATTGGGATGCTTTAACAGTGCATCAAAACAACGTGAATGCTTTTTTTGCGTTTGTTATTGGTAAATGTTCCTGACCATTTGGACCAACATCTTTTGAGTTTTTGCGACAGTTAATTGTCGAGGATTATTATACTATCAAGAAGCATGTCGGAGCTACAATGCTGGAGGATGACAACCATTGGATTAGGCACTTGCTTGATGCAGCTTTAACATCTACGCACATAATATTCGTCGACTATTTGCAATTATTCTGAAACAATATTATCCAACAATCATTAGCATTGTTGAAAAACATAAAAATTACATGACTGAAGATATTTTGAAGCGAAGTGAGATAAACAGAACGATGTTCCACTAAAGATTTCATACCCAGAGATGTACAATGAAGTGTTATACTATTGGAAGATTTATGTATTTTGATTTCAACTTTCACTCACACTATGGCACAACTTCGTCTGATCGTCCAGCACTGATTTAATGAACACTGATATACAACGAGAAAAACCAATATGATGAGTTGACTTAGCTAAATCATTTCAATATATGAGCATTATTGACAGCTGAACAAAGAATATTTACATCGAATCATGTTGACTGTTGATGCAAGACAGGGTGGATTTTATTTCTTAGACCCACTGGTGGTACCGGTAAGGCGTTATTAGTGTCATTAATATTGCAAAGATACGGCTACAACAAAAGATTGGCAATGGCAATTAACTCGTCAGGCATTGCTGCTGGCATTTGTTACATGGTGGACGAACGGCGCATTCAGCTTTGAAAGCTACCATTGGGGCATTGTACAGTAAACCAAGCGCAATGTGCAATATTAAAAAAGCAGAATGGCTGCAATGTTAACAAAAAGTTCAATTATTACTGTGGATAGAGTGTACTATGAGTCATAAACTTCTCTTGAAAGCTTTTCACAGACTATGCAAGATATAAACGGAATAACCTAACTCTTCGGAGGTGCTGTTTTTACTACTATCTGGTGATTTCCGGCACACATACCTGTATTCCTCATTCCTCTTATGCTGATGAGATTAATAGCGATGTTTGAAACAATAATTTTTATGGAAAATGTTGAAACACTTCAATTGACTATAATATGCGAGTACATTTACATATGATCCGATGGACAAGTATTTTCAAATCAATTACTGGATATTGGAAACGGTACAATCAGACTACATCAAAATACGCATGTATTCAATTGCCTGACACTTTGCACTATTGTTCATTCAAAAATGAACTAATTGAGAGTGTATTCTTAATAATCACTTAGACCATAATTGGCTCAGTAATGGTGCATTTTAGCGGCAAAAAATGTTGATGTCAATAAATTAACTATAATACAATTTTATGCCAGGCGATCTATATAATATTTAAGTCAATCGACACCATTGTTGATGAAAACTAGATGTTAATTTTCAATTGAATTTTTAAATTCTTTGGACTTAGCAGGGATGTCGCCACACAATCTTTGTCTCAAAATTAGTTTACCGATCATTCGATTGCGTAATTTAATTATTTGTTTCTTAGACTTGGAGAACCCGTGTTTCTCAATGGACAGCTGTATGTTGCATGCTCGCATGTTGGAAAACCATCGAATTATTTATTTTAACGAAAGACAGATTAACGAAAAATATTGTTATCGTTAGTTCTTAATGAAATAAAAGTAATGATTATTAAAATTAAATTAGGTAAAATAATTATAATTTCAGTTTTAAAATCAGTATTATTAACTCATTCATAAAATCATAAAAATTACCATTCGTTTAAATTTAATTTGCGCTTTTCATAATTCTTATCATCACTTTCGTTAATAATACCAATAGTACCAATAATTAAACCAAGAACAAGAAAACACAGCAACGCGAGCCGGTGCTGCTAGTGCTGATATATAGTTTGGATTACATTTTGATAAATCAGACAATTATCATTCAGTATATTGTACACTCCATCAATCTCCCGGCGAAGGGAAATGCGCGATTAGCGGCCCGGTTATAGATCAGTCGGTCCTATTCCTTTACTCGTGTAAAGTATCCAATTGTAACAATTTCTTAACTTAAGATTCAGTGATGGAAGGTTGTAAGCTAAGAGCATGCATGGGCATTCGAATAAACAATTTGATTACTGGTAAAGACAACGTTTATTCTGGAACAAACTGTTACAGGGAAGTTACATTAATAAAGGAAAGATTGAATGAAAGGAAAGGATTGAAAGAAAAGAAAAGAAGATTAAAATTAAAGGAAGGCTTACAACTAGAGAAGTACAAAATATATTTTATAGCTAGGGTTTACAGCGTTGCCTGAGGACCTTCCTTGTGCCTTGGCGCGGCACGCTTTTACAATACTTCAAAGGTTTATTGCCCCAGTTACATTGTCTGAGATCTTTCGTGGCAGATACTTTCGTGCGCACGCTCACCAACGGCGGCTGAGGCGGTCAGTGGCGTCTGGCGGCGTATGGGGCCGTCCGTGACGTAGCAGATGGGTCGTCTTAAGGCTACTTCGGCGAAACTTGTAGATAGCGGGTATATACCCCGATCGCAGGTGCGGAGCACACAACAATATCTCCCTCTGAACTATGCGAAACCTCTCAAATAAAATTCAGAAGTTGAGAAATCTGTAGCGAATACGCAATTACAAAGGATTCGCCAATTTACTTTTGAAGTGCTTTGGATTCCTAAAATTATCACTCGACGAGAATTCCGGTCTATCACCCCAGTGATTTCAACTAAACTGAAATTTTAACCAAGTGCCTTCAGAGGTGTACTCGTTTCTTCCACGACTGCCTTTCCCCCCAGAGAGTCTCTCTCTCACTGAAATTTTAACAAAGTGTCTTCAAGGCGCACTCGCTCTCCCGCGACTAGCTCCCACCCAGAGAAGTCTTCTGTCCTGTCAACTGTATTTTGTTTCTCATAAACGCACGGAGTTAACTTTTATCCACCCTTTCTCCTCATATGTTCTTGCTCCCTGCAACGGGTCGCGTCGCTATTGGCTAAGGTGATGGCGTTGTACACTAAATTTGGCAATAAGGCTCCGGCGGAGTATAGGGAATTTTCCATCTCTCTGTTTCAAAGTAGGTCACGTATTTGAAGGGGCTTCCGGCTATTGAATTAACTGCTTGGGTTTCCCGATCACGATGACAGGCGTTTCGGAAGTATTCCAGATGTGGGCGCCTTACAAGTTCCCTTTCTTCGGTCGTTGGGTGGGGTGTCATAAACATTCGAAATGGGTTAGGGGATCGTGGCTGTTGCAAGAAGGGGGGTGCGCGCGTGACGCCGTATGTTTTTGTTCAGTAAAAATTTATTAGGTCTGATAACTCAATTTAATTTATCTTAATAATTCTGTACCACTACAATATTTACATGTATACACATACACTCATTTCAAATTTAACCGCCAAAGTTGTTCAAAATCTGTTACATTGTTAGAATTTAATAGAACTCAAGAACAAGACATAAATATATACATTAAGAGCAGAATTTAATGCTACTAAGAGTAATACGTTTTGACGTATTTATGGACGTTGTTAGTGAAAAAAATAAATCATAAGACCGAAGCAGGTAGCCTTATGAAAATAATACTCAAAATATATTTTTTTTGTTTATCCAGTCTAAATTCTGATCAAACATATTTTTTAAATTCCAGGTATCCTTAAATTATAAGAAATATATTATTTTATTACAAATTATCGAAGTTGGTAATACATTCTTGATCTTTCCAAGGTAGCTATTTTCGGAACATATAGAAGCACTCCATGTCTGCAGTATTTACTAATTAATATCGCTTTTTTCGATTGTCGGTCGAATTCGAAAATAACAGTTATTACTTGACAAAGACAAACAGTTGCTTAGAGATCTCCGAACAAGATTGCTCGAAAACATATATCCATGTGATGTGCCTAAAAGACAACACAATGTGGTAAGAGCTTCGAATGTTTGAACATCGGCATGCAGCGAGCATTGCCTAATACCGAAAGTGTGGAGTCATGTACTCGCTGTAGCAGCTTAACAGTAAACTGATTATCTACGGAATGGTGTACGGGAAATAGTTTATTATTCATTATTCATTCACTTCTACTGTTACTTATATATTATTATAATATAATAATATATAAATATTTTATTTTGGTTGTTGTGCAAGTTACTAATGGCGGCTGTAGGTTTTTTTTTAGAAAAAAAGCATGTTTTTTTCTTACAATAAACGTAAAACTCTTTGTTCAATAAGTAACACGAACGAGAGATTACAAAATTGATATTAACTCAAAAATGATCGTGGTTGCAACGTTTGGGCACTAAGATATGACATGCAAGCTGCGCATTTTAAAGGCGGTTGACGCTACGCGTGCTGGGCGGCGCTGACGGCTTCTGGACTTCGCCGCCTATCTTTTCACATAAAACACCTTAAGGGTGTCAACTCATATTTCAATGCATTTTGTCAAAATCCTTCGCAGTACGCGACAATCCAGAAAGGTCTTATTGATGTGCGAA
Organism: Gryllus bimaculatus; assembly: GCA_017312745.1. NCBI lineage: Eukaryota > Metazoa > Arthropoda > Insecta > Orthoptera > Gryllidae > Gryllus > Gryllus bimaculatus. The sequence continues at coordinate 2,855,105 of BOPP01000090.1, forward strand.
TAACCAGTGTAGGTTAAAGAGCGAGGCGAAAAATAAACTCAGCAACTAGCCGCTGTAACACGTTATGTGAATTCAGGTGTCGCTTTGCCTCGTTAGTTACATTAGTTGTAAGCAGCAGCGCTGTGATCGATGCCAATGGCTGCCTCCAAGCCCAGTCACAGGCCGAGTGTCGCTCCCGAATCTTTTTATGTTCGAGCTCGATTCTCCCGGGGACGCAGCGAGTCGCGACACACTAGCGCGAACACCCCGCGCCGAATGCCCTCATCTACTGGAAAGTAATGAAAATTGCTCTAATTAGCGCGTTAACAGTATCGGATTGACTGATGATCTTGTATTTGCGCGGCGTGACACTTGCTTTGGTCAATAATACTTGTAAGTGTAATGCCACGTTTGTATCACAGGGAATGGCGGTGATTACTTACAGCGTTCAATGGCGAGATCGCCGCGACCAACACGTCCAGTTGCTGGATTTGGCCAATTGTGAGATCAAAAGACTACAAAATAACAGAAAATGCTGAAGAACTGAGCGTCAAAAATGAATGAAGGCGAAATATATACCTAAATGTACTTTCTCTCTCTCCTTCACTTCCTATCTCTCACATACACAACACACAACATCTTCTCTCTCTCTCTCCTTCTTCTTCTTCTCTTCTCGGATTCGCTCTTCTGTAAGCCCCTGCTCTCATCGTCTTCTCCTCACATCTGGACTCTCTCTCAGGACTTTGACTCGAGGGCACTCTTCTATCGTCTACTTCTCTCTGACTCTCTCGCAATAACAGAATCACAGAGTGAAAATCCGAACATAATTCTTTATAAGAAGCGATTACGAGAGCCGGCAGACAGAGGGAATGCGTGTCAGAAAGGGAGCAAAGATAAAACAACGCGCGAAGAGACGTGGAGTGAGGCGCAGACCGCCGAGGGAAAGCCTCACTCTCGTGTGTCGTGGGCGTCTCGGTGAAGCTCGTAAGGGCAATACAGCTTGTCGAGATTTCTGAAAGCGAGACACAGGCAGAGGAGGGAGAGACGTGGAGGAACAAGAAACAGTACGTTCATGAATCTGGAGACGAGATAGGGAAGCGGAATCAGGAGGGAGGAGGATGGGTTTCAGAAAGGCGAAGGCTGGTAAGAGACGGTTTGGAGGTGCACCCGATTAGCAAAGGTGGGACATGAGAGGAAGGGACTTTTTGAAACTTGGAGGTATGGGTCGTGGGGATGGACATGGAGGAACTGTCTAAAAGGAAGGATCATAAGGGACGGGACGAAGGACTGATCGAGGAAGTGATGCGGGACGAGGAAGCAGACGGGAGAACGTGGAGGGGACAGAGCGTGGGGACAGGACGTGGAGGGCGGGAGTGGAGGGATGTGGACGGGACCGGAGAGTAACAGGAAGGGTGGGTATGCGAGATGGAACGTCGAGAAGATACACAAGTAAGGACAGGACAGCAAGTCAGAGTAGAGAAAACATAAACTCTGTAACATACCGATGAGCAACAGATCCAGCGGTGATAAAATGGAGATGGCAGGATGGGCCTGCAGCGGAAACGGTGTGGCGCGGGAGCTCGGACGAAGCGATACAAGTCTGATGGGTGCAGGGAGAGGAGGGGGCTATGCGGACGCGTCCGCCACTGGACGGGAACGGGCGCGCAGGCGACCCTGCGGCTTAGAAGAGAGTCCGCGAATGAATCGCCAACTTTAATTAACCGGCGGCGGCGAGGTCAGCGGCGGCGGGAAGCGGTGCAGTGGAGGCAATCGCGTCGCGTGCGTCGCGTCGCGCCGCGCGGCGCGTCTGTCGCGCGGGCTGGCGGAGCGACCGCCCCTATCTCTCCTCGCGGCGCAGCAACGCGGCGCGCAAGCGGCTTTGCCTCCTGAAGGGGGCGTGGCGTGGCGCCGCCGGAGGGGATGGGGGCCTCGGCGGCGACGGGGTGGGAGAGACCGGACGAAGTGAATGATGAGTGTGCGGAGGAGGGAAATGGGGAAAAACTGGAAGGTGATCTTTTAAAATATATTTTATTAAGGAAAAAATTAGTATATATTTCGGTATTAACAGTTAAAAATATGTTTGACAGACTTAATATTTAACTAAAATTATTATTTTACGAGTGTAGCTAATTACTTATGAATAGGAACTCACAAACCATCTATACCATTTAGTTTTTTATTTGTTTTATCATTTTTTATTTTTTTATTTTTTTTGGGTTTATTTTTTTATTTACGTCAAAAACAGTTAAAACTTCGGGAAAATTAGGTAATAGCTCATTCTCAATACCAAGTGACTTCAACATCACCTTCGGACCAAAGATGGTTTGTGAGTTTTTCCTATTCATAAGTAATCTAGCTACACTCGTAAATAATAATTTTAGTATAAATTATTAAGTCCTGTCACACATATGTTTTAACTGTATAGCCGAAATATATACTAATTTTTTTTCCTTATAAATATTATTTTTAAAAGATCACCTTACAGTTTTTTCCCCATTATTCCCTCCTCCGCCACTCATCATCACTTTCGTCCGGGTCTCCGCCCCAGTCGCGCCGAGGCCCATTACCCCTTCCCGGCGCGCACGCAGCCCCTTCAGGAAGGCAAAGCGCTTTTGCGCGCCGCGTGTGCTGCGCCGCATGGAGAGGATACTGGGGCGGTGGCGGCCCCGGAGCTGCGGGACAGACGCGCCGGCAGGGGGCGGCGACGCGACGCGACGCGACGCGCTTGCCTCACTTGCAGCGCCCCGGCGCCGCGCCCGCCCCCCGCCGCCGCCCGCCCCCGCGCCCCGCGCGCGCCGCCCCGGCCCCCCGCGCCGCCCCCCGCCCGGCCCCCCCCCCGCCCCGCGGCGGACTTCCGCCGCCGCTGACGCTGCGCGCCGGTTAATTAAAAGTTGGCGATTATTCGCGGGCTCCTTCTAAGCGCAGGGTCGACTGCGCGCCCGTCCCGTCGCAGTGGCGACGCGTCCGGCATAGCCTCCTCCTGCACTCATCAGGATTGTATCGCTTCGTCGAGCTCCCGCGCCACAACGTTTCCGCTGCAGGCCCATCCTGCCATCCTCATTTTATCACCGCTGGCATCCTGTTGCTCATGGGTATGTACAGAGTGTTTA
>BOPP01000090.1:2867198-2877770 GCA_017312745.1 Gryllus bimaculatus
CCATGCATGCTTTAGCTTACAATACCTTCCATCACTGAATCTTAAGTTAAGGAAATTGTTACAATTGGATACTTTTGACACGAGTAAAGGGAATAGGACCGACTGATCTATAACCGGGCCGCTAATCGCGCATTTCCCTTCGCCGGGAGATGAGTGGAGGTGTTACAATATACTGAATGATAAATTGTCTGATTTTATCAAAATGTAATCCAACTATATATCAGCACTAGCAGACGCGGCCTCGCGTTGCTGTGGTTTTCTTGTTCTTGGTTTAATTATTTGGTACTATTGGTATTATTAACGAAGTGATTGATAAAGAATTATGAAAAGCGCAAATTAAATTTAAACGAATGGTAATTTTTATTGATTTTATGAATGAGTTAGATAATACTGATTTTTAAAACTGAAATTATTAAAAATTAAATTAGGTAAAATAATTATAATCATTACTTTTATTTCATTAAGAACTAAGCGATGAACAATATTTTTCGTTAATCTGTCTTTCGTTAAAATAAATAATTTCGATGGTTTTCCAACATGCGAGCATGCAACATACAGCTGTCCATTGGAGAAACACGGGTTCTCCAAGTCTAAGAAACAAATTAATTAAATTACGCAATCGAATGATCGGTAAACTAATTTTGAGACAAAGATTGTGTGGCGACATTCCTGCTAAGTCCAAAGAATTTAAAAATTCAATTGGAAAATTAACGATCTGGTTTTCATCAACAATGGTGTCGATTGACTTAAAATTTATTAGATCGCCTGGCAATAAAATTTGTATTTGATAGTTAATTTTATTGACATCAACATTTTTTGCCGCTAAAATTGCACCATTACTGAGCCAATTATGGTCTAAGTGATTATTAAGAATACACTCTCAATTAGTTCATTTTTTGAATGAACAATAGTGCAGAAGTTGTCAGGCAATTGAATACATTGCGTATTTTGATGTAGTCTGATTGTACCGTTTCCAATATCCAGTAATTGATTTGAAAATACTTGTTCCATCGGATCATGATGTAAATGTACTCGCATATTTATAGTCAATTGAAGTGTTTCAACATTTTTCCATAAAAATTATTGTTTCAAACATGCGTTAATCTCATCAGCATAAGAGGAATGAGGAATGACAGGTATGTGTGCCGGAAATCACCAGATAGTAGTAAAACAGCACCTCCGAAGAGTTGGTTATTGCCGTTTATATCTTGCATAGTTCTGTGAAAAGCTTCAAGAGAAGGTTTATGACTCATAGTACACTCATCCCAGATAATAATTGAACTTTTTTGTAACATTGCAGCCATTCTGCTTTTTTTAATATTGCACATTGCGCTTGGTTTACTGTCAATGCCCAATGGTAGCTTCAAAGCTGAATGCGCCGTTCGTCCACCATGTAACAAAGTGGCAGCAATGCCTGACGATGTAATTGCCATTGCAATCTTTTGTTGTAGCCGTATCTTTGCAAGGATTAATGACACTAATAACGCCTTACCGGTACCACCAGGTGGGTCTAAGAAATGAAATCCACCCTGTCTTGCATCAACAGTCAACATGATTCGATTGTAAATATTTCTTTGTTCAGCTGTCAATAATGGCTCATTATTTGAAATGATTGTAGCTAAGTCAACGTCGTCATATTGTTTTTCTCGTTGTATATCAGTGTTCATTAAATCAGTTGCTGGACGATCAGACGAAGCTGTGCCATAGTGGTTGAGTGAAAAGTTTGAAATCAAAATACATAAATCTTCCAATAGTAGTAACACTTCATTGTACATCTCTGGTATGAAATCTTTAGTGGAACATCGTTCTGTTTATCTCACTCGGTTCAAAATATCTTCAGTCATGTAATTTTTATGTTTTTCCAACAATGCTAATGATTGTGTTGGATAATATGTTGTCAGAATAATTGCAAATAGTCGACGAATATTATGTGGCGTAGATGTTAAAGCTGCATCAGCAAGTGCCTAATCCCAATGGTTGTCATCCTCCAGCAGTTGTAGCTCGCGACATGCTTCTTGATAGGTATAATATCCTCGACAATTAACTGTTCGCAAAAACTCAAAAGATGTTGGTCCAAATGGTCCAGGAACATTTACCAATAACAAACGCAAAAAAAGCATTCACGTTGTTTTGGATGCACTGTGTAAAGGCATCCCAATATTTTAGATTTGAATGTCTGCCATTGACGGATGTGGTACTCCAAGTTTACGTGGGTCCCATCTTTTACCTGATTTGTTCCATGTAAAATAGCGTGGATCATCGTTATATAGTAATGTTTTGGCAAATTGGCCGAAAACGTCAAGCTTTTGGCATAAGGCAAAAAATTCAGTGAGTGTAGTTTTCGGTGGTTCTAAAGCTCTTTGGATAACATTTTCTTCAGTGAAATATACACGCACCATTTTTATTAATATCTCGCACTTCAAACATAGCCAAATCACAGCCTTTATTTACGTATTTACAAATGAATTTAATGGATTTGACGGAATTGCAAAACTCAACATTAATATGGGCCTTATACGTTTTCGAAAGCAATGGCGAATACGGAACCACCCACTGATTATCAATTTCTAGTTGATTAAAATTTGATGTTCGCATTATGAACACATTGCCACTGTTGTCGACGTTTCTACGGCAATACAGTGGATAACCGTCAATATCCGTAATTGTATAATTGATACATTCTTTCGGAAAACGTTTCTTACATTTGCCATTTTCCATGCATGGTGATATAGTGTTAAAACTACCACATGGTCCATGGATCATGTGACTGGCAACAATTTGAACCAATTCTGGGTCGATTGATGGATCCGGAATTTCAACGGAAATTATTAGATCACTTTCTTCCGGGCGTATTTTAGTTTCGAGCCAAATCAAAATGTGAGCATGCGGAAAACCTCTTTTTTGCCATTCAATTGAATACAACCAACAAATTGTCGTACCAAAAACCGAAAACTTCACTATAAATTCAATCAAGGACTTTAATTTTTCGCTTAAACACACGTGCAACGATGACCATGTGTTGATTCTTGGCCTGGTAACAGCAAGGTTTGTATTTCCTCCCAATTTGGATTATATGTAAATGTAATAAATAAATCGGGCCGGCCATAATGACGTACGTAGGTCATCGCATCTTGGATGTACTCTTGCATGTTCCGTGGACTGCCAATGTAACTAGAGGGTAAAATAAATGCATTACCAATGTTGTTGTTGTTTAAATTTTCATCGTTGTTTCCTATAATAGCATCCCGTAAATGAATATAATCCTCTGACCGTAGCTTAACTTGATTGAAACGAAGGTATTCCAAACGTTCACTCTCGATCTTAGCATACATGTTTACAACATATTGGTGGTAGAGCTGACGGTATCGAAGAATATAATTATCCTGATTATCTCTTATCATCAACCGGTACGCGTAGTACCACATTGAGCTGACCCTTTTATTCGTTTCATTACCTGCAAAATAAGAAATAAATTTAAATTAAGATTGTAGTATGTTAAAAAAGTAACACTAATAAATTTAAAAAAATAATCCCTACCAGTTGCCGGATTAACTTCATTAATGTTAATGTGATATCCATCTTGACCCTGCCAGAATATCAGCGGATATTGTAGTGCATCGTACGAACGATGTAAGTCTGATATCACGTGAACAGTGCTGTCACGACGTGTTATTTTGATAGCTCTGTTATCAACTGGATCACCGACCGTGATAATAGCAACTTATTCTACGGTTGGCGCGTTGAACCTGCCAGCGTGTACTCCTGATGGTTTTTTGCCAGCTCTGATGACAATTTGTAAGTTGTCATTTTGTAATTATGGTGACACTCTCTTAAATAATTAAATAAGTTGGTTATAATTACTAAAAAAATTTTAACTCTACAATAGCTCTTTGTACTGCTTGTTCGATAAAATTATACAGACGTCTAGTTATCACTCGTTCCTCAGAACTGCCCATAAAATAAATTTGAAGAAATTTTGTCTCTTCGTTAGGTTTAGGCATCAACGGACTCAATTTCATGGAACACTGACTTGTAATTTTAAATGTACTTTCAAATTACGTCCATCGGATGATAAATCGCAAATTTTAGTTGCACCAGATGACGTCATTTGAAGCAAGAATTGATTTGCGTGTCATACGTAAGAATAATTTTGAATCATCTGATTCACCAGCGAGAAGTGACTGTAGGGCTCCGGCGGACTAAGAAGAGGAAACTAAACACTTTTCCTGATGAACAACACATGCCGGTGGTACATTTTGCCAATTTCAAAGCCTCACAGTATCTGCATATTTGATCCATTGAACCGATGGCGATCTTTGAATGCGCAGAATAATTGATGTCTGGAAGAATACTCGAACGCAAGACGAAAAAAGCGCGGTTAAATTCACGACTGGTTTGCTGTCTCTCTTGATCCTGTACACGATATCTGGGTAAATGTTGTTCACGCGCCGCTTTTGACCTTTATCTCTTTGTAGCCGCAGACGTTGATCACGATATTCGCTTGCCTCTCGCATACGACTTTCTGTTGATATATGCCTTTCAGTGGCGTTTGCTGTAATGGTTTGATTTGTGGCCATGAAGTCTCTCTCAGTACGTTTACGTCGCACCTCACGGCTACTGGCATTATTGAGGTTAGATTTTTTTGGAGGAATATCACTGAAAATGATAATTAACAGAATACAATACAATTAAAAAAGAATCGGTATATAATTGTCAATGACGAAAAAAAATATTCACTTTAAAATACAAACGTAATCGTTTAATATTATACACTAAGTTTTATCATGCATTGACTTTTTTGAATATAAATTATAATACTTTTTTTTGCACTGAAAGATTGATATTCAATTATTTTTCACTTGCTATAACTAGTAATAGAAACACGGATAACTAATTTAAAATATATTTGTTACTTTGATAAAGAACAATTATTAAATGAAGTATAATAAAAAAATCATAGAAATAATTTATATGTCAAAACAACGTTTGCTGGATTAGCTAGCACAGTATAATAATATAAATATGTGATATGATAATATTTACGTATATTTATTTTGATAAGAAAGTTCTAAACAATAAAGCACCAATAATTTTTTTAAAAGTAAGAATAATTTGACCGAATTTCAAAACTTTTTCTTATACACTGAACTAAGCAACACGTGGTCGGTTATATTAATGAATTGTAGGTTATTAATTAAAGTGATAGTACTTTTAACATAGCGCCATCTGTTGGATACTCACTAAATTGAGTCAACTGACTACCTTATACCGTTGTACTATGTCTCTTTGTTCGATAAAAAACAATTCGCAATAAATAAAATTGCCATCTCAAATGCGAGAAAAAAATATCCTATCTTTTAAGTTGGAGAAAAGCACACATTAAAAAAACATTAAAATCGGTTCAGTACTTTCGGAGCTCATCCCGGACAAACATCGTGACATCGTGACTTCATCAGTTCTACAAATCTAATAATTTGTTTCTCCAAAGTTTCGTACTTTCAGACTTTTCGTGTAACAACGCTACATACGTGACTGTATGTAGTTGTACGCGCTACCAGTAGCTGTTTGTAAATGATTACTGTCAACAGTGTTACTTCTATCCTTTTCTAAATTAATGCGAGTTACGGTGCAACTAGATACTCAGCACTGAAGAGTAAATACTATAAAAAGTACATTGTGAAAAGAGAAAATGAAAAAAAACGAAAATTGAATTGTTGAAGAATAATTCATACTTGTTACTGAAAGTTATTTTCATTTTCAAAATTCATAAAGATTTCATTTTTAAAGCCAGCATACTTTGGTTCATATTATTTCGAAAATATTATTTTCACAGAGGCTTGCAACAAGTGTTGCCTTTTCAAATGACATTTTGAAATAATGAAGCCGTCGGTTACGGAAGACCCTCGCACATCCTACAGAAGAAAAGAAAGAATATCGTCAGCTTTCTTGTGCAAAGAAAAACAGCTACAGGAGCTTTAATAGTTTGCAACTCTACACGTCTCGGTAGCACAGCTCAAGGCAGCCCTTGGAAGCGGCCAGACGAAGGAGCACCAAGCAAAAAGCGTCAGCCTCCTCCTCTTCTTTGTTATCGATTACTTTATATGGCTTTTATTTGTCTACCCGTATATAAACACAAGGGGACGCAGATAAAAAGGAACAGATGAAACCTTAAAGAAAACCTACTCCTTATGTATCACGGCGAACGAAAACAAGGGCTGGAAGAACAATGTGGGAGATAAGGGTCAGAGCGGGCGGGCGGAGCTCCGGCCGCCCGGCCGCGCTGCTCGCCAGGAATAAAACAAAGGCGCAGCGGACATGCGCATTGATCGTCCGACAGAAGCCAACGTTTAGCCCGAGCCGTATGGTCAGAGTCCCTGCGATAAGGCAGACGGCCTGCGAAGATAAGCAACGGGGGATGAAAAAGACATAACTGAACTGCGATAGAAATCCCCCTTCTGGGAAATCGGGCCAAGAGAAGAATGTCATCCACTCCTTGGGTTATTTTCCTTTGGAATGAGATAAACCAAGAGGGGGTAAGTTTAACGAAGTACTGCCGTGTAGGAATTGGACAGTTTAATGAACATACTTTTGGGGAGATTTTGGTTTTTGAGAAAAGTGTATTGTCGGTGGTTACGCATAAGTCATCATCGATGAAACAAAGTACGTTCATCCTGTGATGAAATTTTCTTACCTTTTTATAACTGTGAACTTTGCATTTTTGTTACTCCAAATTTTATTAATTTCTTATCAATTGTCAGTGTCTACTGTTATTAACGATTTTATCTGCTGATTAAATTATAATTGGTTGTATATTTTTGGCATATTTAATAAATAACAATTTCTGAATTGTCCGTTTTTTCTTACCGAAGGTGAGCCGTCATAGAACTAAATAAAATGAAAAACCAACGCAATATATCACACAAATGACGAATCAATTGCTGTTGTTTTTGAATATGTTACAACGTTTATTTCCCAATATTTTATTTCATCTAAGCGAAAATGAGAAAATTTGGTTTCCTATAAATAAAACACGGGTAAAATTCAGTATAAGTGCGGGGTCATACTTAAAAACATTTCTAAGGAATTTCTTGTCTGTTATTTCGTGGGTAATACAAATGTGAGATATCATTGCCAGACCTTTGAGATCAGAGATAGGTCTATTCCTATACGCAAGTTTTGAGTAAATTCGCAGAGAGCCAGGGCAATAAAGTTGATGTGCTAACTGATGAGTGACAGAACAACCGTTTGTAGGTGGAGATGGTACCTCCACTACAGCGAAAACGACTAATGCCATTACCATTCATTTGTATCTCGTTTTCACCCATTTCTCCACAATAGCATTGGTTTCTACGAGAACCTCTTACAAAATAAATAAAAACTTTCAATTTTTGTGGTGACAACTTCACACTGGCACCACCACAATTGTAAAATAAATTGGAACCATTCTAAATTGTTTGTACTGCACTGTTACACCAGAAGTTTGGCTTGTACCAAAAAATAATTCAGATACAGCCATGATAATGTGGCGGTGCCAAATTCAAGTTGGTACCGCCACCATCGAAAAATTGAAGCCATCCTAAATCGTTTGTACCAGATTGTATTACGAGAATTTTTGTAACAAAAAATTATAGCATTAATAACTGCCTATTACATTTTTTGAGGCTTATAGGAAGAATGTAGCCTTTTTAAAGTGGCGATGGAAGCCTCACGTTAACTCTAACTCCAACCCCGACACCGCCATAACACGTAAACATTGGAACAATTCTAAAGCGCTTGAGCATCGTTTCTTCCATCAGATTTTGGGTTAAAATAAACAAATTTATGAGATCGTACTATATCTAAAAAATACTTAACATGTGACAGTTATTTTTATGAAAAAACTAATTTTCAACTCATGAATCCTTGATATGCCTAATGATATCCTTTTCATCACTGCCCTATTTGTAGGAGAGCAAAAATTTATTGTTAAAGTCAACGTTAAAGAGTTTATGAATTTGAATAAAAGAGTATATTTTTACGGTTTTGCGATGAAAATATTTTTTTCATATTAGATAAAACTGTAAAATGGGTTAAGAAGGACGGGAAAATTAAATGTTTGTGGGAAAAATTAATGGGACAGGAATAACTATGGAAATTAATTATCTTCAAAAAATTAATATTATAATTATAATTTCCTCCTGGAAATTAGTATATCAGTTTATTAAAAAAAGGAGATATTCGAACCAAAATTGATCATAAATTATATGGGTTAACGCTACCTTTTTCTGCCACTAATCTTGTTATCTCCAGGTCATACCATTCTGTGTTTGTTCGAACAATACGTCTTCAGTATACGTACCACCCTGTTTAATAGTTTTAAGAGTGAGATTCATAAGACGCTTTTATCAAAACAAATTTGCGACATGCAATCACGAAACACATAAAAGAAAAAATCCAAACCCAACATCCTTGAACAGGGGAAAGTGAATCAGAGACAAGAAACCCTGTGAAAGTGAGGGGGACCCCAAGTTCTCTTTTAGGCCCTCTTCAGCCTAGCATCCCATCTTGCAAGGGAAGCTGTAACTCTCTGGAAAATACTTTAAGCTCACCGATGAAAACAAAGGTATTAAAGAAATCCTATATGATCACGTCGAGAATCCGATCACGAAGTAAACGGATGTTTCTAAATAAACCAATCGGATAAGTGTGAAGGAAATTATATACAAGGGAATCCAAAGCTTGTTCTAAATGGAAGTTTGAAAATATTTACCGATTGATTGATTAATGAATTGATCCTTCGGAACATGGCAACCCCTATGGTCATTAATTTTGTGAATGATCAGTAGATTTCCGTAAGCAGTACCCTAACAAATGGGCCACAGTAGATGCGCGATTTTACCTTCCTCTTTCGTGTCCTCTGTTCTCCCTTACTTATAGGTTTTTTCTCTTCAAGTGTCACATGCAGTGTCGATTTCCAATTGACGTGATCAGTTATTTTCGTACCCTGTTTAATATTTGCAAGTGACCTTCTGCAGCAAAAATGCCGCTGTCGCATGTGTGGAAATGGGTTCTGGGAGGAGCAAAAATTGATTGATTTGAAAGAGTGCACATCCTACGCGATACTTCGTGTCCATCAATGTATGTGTGTATTTTAAATTAGTTGTATAGATTATTACTACTACAATTATTTAATATGAATTTCAACCTGTGTTTTCAAATTATATATAGAAGAGGTATGTTGTATTACATTAAAATTTAAACATATGAAGTGTACGTACGTTAAAGAATGTCTTAATGTGAATCATGCGTCACTTGCATGATTATTAAATTGACAACCGATTACAAAGCGTAAGACCCCAAAATCACAGAAGTTATAAGAGAATGATAAACACACACACACACGTGCGCCCGCACACACACACGTGCGCCCGCACACACACACGTGCGCCCGCACACACACACACACACACACACACATTCAATATGTATAGCGTGGGATATTATGGAAGAAATAATATATAGGAGGAAAGAATAAATGAAAACTCAGAAATTGACAGCAACAAACTACGTATATAATACACAGACGTTTTGCGGCAATTCATATTATAGAACAGTTTGTTACAATGACATCTGTTCCCTGCCACAGAAAATATGCCTTTCCACATGCAAATGGTCTACGTCAATCGAACTTGATTGTATTAGAGACATCTGGCGTTTGATTTTTCACTTCAGTTTCGAGTCTGCCATTCGGAGTAACGGGATTCTCTTTCATCTTCCGTTATACCCCCTTCATTTATTTGTTTAGATTTTAATGACACCACAGCAACTCCAATTAGTTTCGGGCAGTACTCCTCTCCCCGGGCCTTTCTACGCGCTCTCGGAGTCTGACATCCAATTTAATTGCAATTGCACAGTGAGAGTAGGAAAACCGCAGCACCTTTTCCCCTGAATCGCTTGACTGGCCGGTGGCTGGCAACAGAAAGTCTTTCCCATCTGTAGGCGTGACCACTGAGGCCAGTTCCGTGGAAGACAATAAATACAGAACGGGAGTATTTTTCTTCTACATACGGAACGCTTTTTATTTTTTTAAATTAATTAATCATTGTTCGGCCTGTTACACATTTTGAGGTTTTGAAAATAAATGATGTTCCATTCAAAGCTCATAACATACGGAATTTTACACATTGGTTTGAGATTACATTTTAATGTTACCTAATGACAGAAGTGTCCTGGAAGGGTCCTCTAACTACTCAACTGATTTCTAAGTGAAACAGATGAGAAAAGTGTTTGGTCAAAGACACAAAAAAAAACAAAAAAACAAAAAAAAAAAAACTTTTACTTCAAAGAAGATTGAAACTAGGACGACGCAACAAATGAAAAATGACTACAAAGGTAAAACAAAATATCATTAAGAAGCAACTTAATTGTAAACTAATATGTTCTTAACGTTCTATTGACGTTGCTTTTTGATTTTTCTAGCACTAACTTGAAATTGAGATAAATCTAATAAATAAGATTTCAAATTAAATAAATACATGAGGCGTACATAGATCTTCAATATTAATACAGTAAAATACTACTACTACTACTACT
>BOPP01000090.1:2877794-2924693 GCA_017312745.1 Gryllus bimaculatus
ATTAATAATAATAATAATAATAATAATAATAATAATATTAACATAATAAGTAACAATTACGTATTTAAAACTGGTATGATTAACAAGTGATTGTGAGAAGAGTTAAGGATAATTTATTTTCGGAATTCAATAATATGCATCACAATCTTTGAGAATTTATAGACGTTCCACAATTGACGGTTCTTCGTAGTTCAGCTATATTTTACATTCTTTATCTACCAGCACGTTTCAACCGCAGTCTTTGCAAGTGGATGCGGTCTGCTTAAAGACAAACTTAATATGCGGAAAATTTTGTTTCAATTATTGCCTTCGCTTGCTTCTCGTAACATAAATTCATTTTATTAACCTATCCATTCCTAGAAATTATCGAATACAGAGGATATAATTATACTATCATAAATAGCAATACCGTTACTCTTACGGTCATACATCCTTCAACTATTCTATTATAATATCGTATTTTTCTTCCATTATTCTCCTTTTGCACCTCAATAATCTCAATGAATATCTTTCCTCGGGACCTCTCACCTGTTCTTTCCAAGAACACCCCAACCACATTCTCTTGCACTCCGAGTTTAGTTTATCACTTTCCACTTTTCAGCCGAACGTTCCTCCCCTCAAACCTGCCCATCTCGCCCGCCGGCTCCCTCGCGCTGCTCACTCCCTCTGCTCCCGCGCCCTGATCTTGCACCCATCTTTCATTCCCTGCTCTCTCTCTGTGCCCTCGTGGCTTGCTCTGGCGCCTTGCTCTCGCGCCTGGCTCCCGCGCCTTGTTCTCGCGCCTTGCTCTCGCGCCTTGCACTCGCTCCTTGCACTCCCACCTTGCACTCGCGCCTTGCTCTTGAGCCCTGCTTCCGCCCCTTGCCTTCGCTCCCTGCTCTTCCAGTCTCTTCGTCCAGTGGCTTGCCTATCCCTCCCACCTCCACCTTCACTCCTACTCTCTCTCACCCACCCCACCTCCCCCGCTGCCCGGCCGCCCGCGTTGCGCGCTCGCTGGTTCGCCCACATGAATATTAAACGCCAGTGACACCACTAGACGCGGCATGCAAGTTGGAATCAGCTACCGCAGACGACACCGGCGCTGCTCCAGGATATCCTGCTCAAGTCGACAGACGGACACGCGACTGTGGCGCGCTCTCGGCGCTATTGGGACGGAGGACATCCCGTCGTCGCCCGACGCTCGGTGCTAGGAATGATGAGAGAGGAGAATTATCTTATTTCCTTCGACGCAGCTTTCCTTTGGAGTTGCGACACGATTGATGGCCTTGGTTAGAGTTATTGACAATTCGCACTCTTCAAGTTAAACTAATGTTGCTACGCCAACACATACTTTCTCGCATTATTTGAATTGGTAATTCAATATTAAAACATTGAAACTTGCATTCCAATAATTCTTTTGACATTACTTACATTCTTTCTAAAAAAAACTCTTCAAATGTAGTGCAGGAGATTAAAAAATTTTGTTAATGTAAGTTTTAATGAAATCGACACTAAACCATGGAATTTCTGTGTTTGTGGTATGTTTTCGCCTTATTCTGTGTTTTATTCATGCGCTGGTATTGTTTAGACAGTCATTTATTTTAAGACACTTGTTGTGGGGATTCCGCAAAATCTGTATTTCCGTCCAAATCTCTAGAGCGTTCTTTTGTAGCATTACATAAGCTCACTTTCAGAAAAGCGCAAATGTTTTCTCAAAGTCGGCAAAATCGAAAAACTCGACAAAGTGATCAATAAAATGTATATGTAAAAGAAAGTTTCACTGTTATATGATATTCATACATTAATATATCCATTCTACTATTACGGGACCGAAAAAAAATATAAAACGCAAGTGTTTTTAATCAAACACTTCCTCAATATAAATATTACTAGAAAATAAATTATTATATTCCTTCGTACCTTAAATATTATTCTTTGCAACATTTTTTGCCGAGTAAATTTTGAGAAAACTGACTTGGATGTTAAAAGATTGTAATGCTGAAAAGTAGCTTTGTCCGTATTTTTGCTGCGGAAATGAATAGAGTCAAAATAATTTTACAAAAACATAGATTGAATGCCGCAAGGCACATTGAAAACCACGTATGCGTAAAAAGTCCGGGTTAGTAATATTACGAATTTCATCAATTTTTTATTGATACACAACCGTACCATGATTACAAATAGTACTATCAACGATTCGGCTCTGTGTGCACGTAAACATAAGTACGAGAAAACTAAAGCTATTGGTTCGAAATCCGGATAAGACATGAATGTTTCAAATTGTTCGTAGATTGGGGGGAAATTCTGAGCTGCCCTGAAAGCTAGCTGGCATTGAGGTGTTCGTGCAATCTGTGTGTGTAATTGAGAAAATGGATAGAACAGTGGTACAAGCACGGAAATGGAACCAAGGAATAGCAAGGGAGATGTATGCAGGTTCAGGGACGAGGGTCGTCTCTGCGATGTTCACAGTGCGCGAAGGCGCGAAGTCTCATCAAGTATGCAGAAATAGTCAACTGATGCTGTGCAAGAAGCCATTGAATGTCTTGCAGATTTTTTCGGTAGATTGCAACTTGGAAAGAGATGGAATAAAACCAGACTCAAGTGAATAGGAAACTAAACTACACGAGAAAGTCTGTACTGTTCTATAACATCATTTATCTATGTTTATGTATTAAAGGCATAATAAATACGCCAGAAATAAATAGTTAAATAAACGTCGGATAGATTAGTATGTACTCGGCTTCTGACTGCAGGTTTTTCCCCCTTCAGGGGATTTTTCCTGAGCCGTACCTTATGGTCTCTTTTTCGCGGCTTTGATGCGATGGAGAGACCATTTGAGGTGAATACCAGAATTCGAAAGATAAGAACGCGAAAGGGTGTAGGTATTGTAATGACTTAAAGGCCTTCGGCCAAGTCACATAGGATCAAGTAAGCTAATTTGTTTGTAATAATTACCTATTAAATAATAATAATAATAATAATAATAATAATAATAATAATAATATAAAAGACGCTTTTTTTTACCATTACAAATTTTACTTATTATTTTACTCTTTGAACACATATTAAATGTACTTGATGGTGTGTTTGTTTGCTCACCCATACGCCCCTGAAACTCGTTTAATGTCAGGACTTTTGGGTGAGAGAGCGTCTCGTTGAGAGTCGTTAGTCTGAGAGAGAAATAATGCGAGCGTGAAATTTTGTCTCCCTTGACAAACGTATCCTTGATGTTATGTGTCGTGGCGATTGATGGCCATATTTTCACATATTGTCGAATCACATATTGTCGCGCTGTCTCAAGTTAAAAATATTTCCTATTTTATTTCGTTGCTTTTAGGCTTGCTATTAGAACTCGCGTGGACAATGAGATAAATGGACATAGTGTTGGGAGGAGCTACAAAATGTTATTTGCATCATTTGTGTGGCTACGATAGATCTTGATAAAGTATTACGATCTAAGAAAAGATGAAATGGTAGCATAAATTGCTATTTGTAGATCATTTCTGACGTGACGTTTTGGATGTCCATTTGACCAACTTTTGGGGTATTTCTGCGTAATGCTTTCCGCTCACGAATAATTTGTTTGTTTGCTAAAACATAACAAAAGCATCTGTAAAATAACCCTTTATCGTGTGTCAATTACACTATCGTTATTAATGTCAACCATATTATTCATGTCAGCAATGTAGTTGAAAGGCGACAAATATTGAAACTCGTATATAAATAAACAATGGCAAACAAGTATTTCATTGTAGGTTATTGAGCAATTATATCACAATAGGTGCGATGTCGCCTATTATCAGGTCTCCATGTTAGGATTTTACTAGTAGCATGAGTACAAGCATATATATACAAATAAAAGTGCAAAAAAACAAAGTTGAAAACATTTCTCGTCTCTTTTAAGTTAAAAATATTTGTCTTTGCTGAATACGAATTTTCATTTTTTCCTCTTATTTTGGATGCTATGCTGTCTCTCGATGCTTTTGTCCTAATCTTTGACATATTTAGAGTAACATTTTCTTATTAATGGTTAAAGGAAGACTGTTACCTAATGGAATCAAACCCAATTTTTATCGCAGCAATCTTCTTCTCATAATAGATATTTGAATAAGGAAACATCAATAAGACTTATGGTTGTTGTATTTATCATTAGGAAGCAGAAGTGAAACACGACACGACCGACTTCAATCAGGATCCTAATCGTTTGCGTCCAATGCGTACACCATCTGACTTGTTGTTATCCCAATATCTCAATAATAGCGTAGATGAAGTCTCTTCTTCAACCAGTGTGAAGCCACACTGGTAGTTAATTTGTGAGTGTAATTGTTCCCACTTCGCCTATTAAGTACTATAAATGATCAATTCGCCGTTACAAATGAAATCAATGAGTGTATAGAGAATGTTTGCGTTAAATACACAGTATGCTTTATAAGTTTAAAGTGTGTAAATACAAGTATGAACACAATCCAAAAGTATTTAATGAAGAGACATACATATATTTCTTCACAATATTTCTTTACATGGCATATTGGGATACACGTTATTTTACTCATTATATTCAATTATTAAATTCAATAAAATTATATTTAATAATATTATCTTTTTGTATTATCTTTCTGTATTTTCTACGCCATTACTTATGAATACTCATCGTTTTAAATTCTGCCGCTATTTTCATCTTTATTAAAACTACTTCGTTAATGGTCTCTCACGTTAAATGTTGAAACCTATTTCTGCCTGTCTGTTTAAGCGACTAACAAAACGCATAGTAGGCAGAAGAACAGTCAACTTACGAGTGATACAAGCATAATCACGTTAGGGGGACAAACGTCCGGATCGAGGGACTGGCCCCCAAAAAACGCATGCCATCCGACCAACAATGGAACGGTCTATCAGATGAGCCCACAACCCCCTCCCCCTTTCTCTTTCACACACGCACGTACGCACGCACACATACACACGCGCGTCCAGAGAACAAATAAAAGGGGGAGGTGGGTAGGCCGAAACGAAGCGTGGAGGGGCAGATGGATCACAAGCGGCCGAGGACGCGCGCGTTGGCAAGCGGAACGGCACCAAAGCCAGAAGAAACGCCGAAAAACAGCCTCGCAAATAGACCAATCAGCGCAGAAATAAACAG
Source organism: Gryllus bimaculatus (assembly GCA_017312745.1). Classification (NCBI taxonomy): domain Eukaryota; kingdom Metazoa; phylum Arthropoda; class Insecta; order Orthoptera; family Gryllidae; genus Gryllus; species Gryllus bimaculatus. The sequence continues at coordinate 2,882,911 of BOPP01000090.1, forward strand.
CGCGCACAACGGGGGCCTCAGTGCAAACGACGTTAACGAATGGTGTCGACGGCGGCGCGAGGGCCCGAGCTCGCTGACTGATTGCCCCGACGATGCTGACGCCGCACGCATCCCCTCCACTACGGGTTTTTACATGGATACCGCGATTGATGTAGTGGCGGTATTGTCAGCATTACGATTTAGAAACACATTCTGTTTGTAGAAAAGGAACTGAAAGCATATTTTCCATAACATTAAGCTAACAAGAATAATACTGTATTTATTATTATTATTATTATTATTATTATTATTATTATTATTATTATTATTATTATTATTAATATTACCATTATTATTATCAATATTCTTATTAATCAGATGATGTATGACTGTGTTGAAATGCTATGACTTATAATGTAATAGCTGTTAGTTAACAAATACTCTTTGTAAAGTATATCGTATAAAGCCATTGAGCCTACAGTACACAAATATATTTTATAAAAGAATAGTAGTTTATGATACGAGTGCTAAATGTATCATTTGATTTTGCGAGTAGGAAATGTTGTTCCACGAGACCGATAGATCAAATGGTGCAATTGTACGAGCATAAAATCACTATAAATCGCAATGTTATTGGAAGTCCAATAGTAGCTGATGCGAACAGACCAAAGTATTTTGTTTTCTTTGTTGTAGTAACAGATTTACCTGAACATTTGAATAATGTCTCTTTCACCACTTGTGGACGCTATGCACGCCCTAAAGGTGGCTGCTTTCCCTAGGGGCTGAATAAAATGCATATTATTTTAGATGAACAGAAAAAAATATAATTTTCCACAAAGAGAATATAGGCATATGGCACTAAAACTCTTCAAAAGCGTTTCAGTGATTATTTCCACATCTTAAATGGTTAACACACACATGTTTTTCAACTTTTTACACATAAATTAAAAATTATTCTAAATGAAAAGAAAATCTCTACTTGTATCTTGTCACCATCTCAACTGGTTACATACATTTACATGTAAAGTTCGAAATTTCAGTCATATGTCTGAAAAACACGTACATGTACTTTCGTACTGAGGTGTATAGTCTCCTGTTAATTATTTTCAAGAAAGATACATTTTCTCGAAAGTCGGTGGTGTTTCCAGATACCTTAGTAACTAATGATTTTTTGTTAAAACGAATATCTGAATCTTACTTTATCCGGAGAATAAAAATATGTATTTGTCTAGCTTTGTAGATTGTGAAATAAAATTGCTGATAAATTACATTATTGTCAACTCTTAAAATGCTAGCATTTGATTAAATCAAATCTAGCATTTGATTAAACCCCACAAAGAAACCTACCGGCACCCCGCAGCTGGCAAGAGTTTTATAACTACGATCACATATTGGGATGTAAACTCGAAGATCACTTCAACCATAATGACCAATTAATATTTTAGAGAAAAAATAAAGAAGCAAACAAGAAAGTGAACGAATTATCCCCTTTTTCGGCGCTAGAGACCAACAATTCGACTTTTTTCTGCTGAAAAAACGCCAAGCAGCATTACATACCTTCATCTATTCAACGTATGTAGTTTGAAAGAAAGTCATTGACAGTTTTCACCACATTCAAACCAACATTATTAAAAAGTATAACAATTATGCATTCGTGACATATTTTCGCCACTTTCTTGATTATTTCATTGAAAGTTTCAGGAAAATTTTCAGTTTCGCTACACGCAAGACTGATAATTTCAATTAACTGATTCATATATCCTTCATCTTTGGCCTCGTAGTCTCACAGAAGACGCCGGGTGCAGACCACTCGCGCACTTGCGCTTCCATATCGAATGATTAGGCTCCGTCCGCTGCTGAAGGGAGTGGGGGGGGGGGTCGTAAAGAGCAGTGGTTTGCGCTTGCCGAGGGGAGCGACCGTCAGAGCACCGTGTCGGGGGGAGAACTGCCCAAGGCCCGTGAGGGTGGACGGTTTCGAGGATGACCGCAGGAAGGGAGGTTAAGACACGGGGAGACAGGGCGCGGCCGAGCCGTAACAAAGCAGCGAAATTGGATAGCCGCAGGGAACAGCCGCGGGGAAGCCGGGCATTCGTGGGTACACGCCTCGGTACATGATGGTTGACGTATGATGTATGTTGAATGAGGGTATGCACTCTGTAATTTTTACAACACATTAATTTCGTCATTGCTCAAGAAGGGTAAAACGTTTGGCTGTAGATCTTGTATGTATGCGCATTACCATTTAACATCCAAAATCACTTCTCGGTTGTGGCCAAGTAAGGTTAAAAATAATCGAAATTGTTCCATAATTATCGATTACTATGTGATCCAATCATTTGTTTTAGTTAGTGGAATTTAAGGACTGTATGTTTAATAATCCGACAATCTCTTTGAACTATTTAGTCCTAAATAAATGCGTTAAATCAATATTATAATTTAACTAAACGGCTATTAATAATTTTTTTGTTACGAGAAGTGTTCTTTTGCTGTACAATAATTAATACATTTTATATTACAGGTATATTTTGCAATACATTGTTTACCACTTATTTAGCATTGTAAGACGTTGAATGTGTTGTTTATACTTTTACTTGTGTACTGTTAACTAATGACATTAGGTCATTGTCCTGCCTCGTAAAATGAATAATTTTAATGAAATCGCGAACGTCATTCTCAACGGGATTTGTGGCCTCAGAAATGTGCTTACCACTGTTAAAAAGATTCATTTTATAAGGTTCGAGGTGTAACAATCACCTAATGTCAAGTACGTCAAGTCAACCACTATAGAAAATTCGAACGTGCTACAAAAGTAAAACCTTTCACCTAATTTAAATATACCAGATCTACGGATGGACCGTAACACCTGAGACATTTATCCACTTTGCTCTGCTTTCTTGCAAAACATTTTAGAGGTATAAAGACGTTTATATTTTTTTGAGGAAATATTGATTGATTGAGGAAATAGTGATTCCGGGTACGTCAACCACCAGTGACATTAGTCCCGTAAGTGTAATGCATGTTTTAGGCTCGGGAGGTGGCGATGACCATTCCCCCGCTGTATGTCAAGATCCGGCGCTGAACTACCGTCGGCTAGTAGGGTTTTCCCCAACCAAGTATCTCATACCAGCAGGGCACCGCCCTAGACGGAACAAGCTCTTAGCATCTGACGGGTCTCTCACAATGAGTGGTAGTGTAGTGTATGATAATGTAAATGTGGGTGTAGGTGGTGAGGATAGGACAAGGACGAAGAAGGTGCGATCGCGTGCGGTCCGTGGCCCGTTAGGGTACTGCTCCGACATTTGCGCATTGTTGATCGGAGAAACCACGGAAAACTACCCATGAGAGCAGCCGACTCTAAAATTTTCCTCCAGGCAGTGACTGGATTCGACCTAGCTAGTGTCGAAATTCTGGCACAGCTGGGACTCAAACCTAGGACCCCCCAGTCAAAGGGACTTTGGGAAATATTACGACCTTTATCTTGGATGTGCGGAATGCAAGTTTGTATTACATTTTCGCCCCGTCTTTAAGTAACCGAGGCAGCGTGTGGAGCACGGCGTTGGCCCCACGCCTGCGCCGGTGGGGCAAGTCGGGCGCGTGGGGGCGACGCGCTAACAGCCGCGGGGCGCGCGCGGGGCGTTGGGGCGAGGCGAACTGACGTCGTGGCCGGCGACGCTGGCGGCCCGGGCGAGTGTGCGGTGGACCGCATTGACGCCCGCCTGGGCCTCCGCTCCTTCGCTGGCACGCGCTCCGGTGGTCGAGGCGGAAAGCGGTTCAGGAGTGGGGCAATTTCAGTTCAGATCCCTCCCCCCCCCACCACCATTCATCACTTATTTGAAAGCAATCCAACGCTAATACGATTTTTGTTAGTATATCATAAAGAAACATTTAATTAATTACTAGTGCCCTGCAGCAGCAAAAATGCTGATAACGGCTCAAAATTGTTTTAAAAAAGTAGCAAGCACGATATACTCTCATATAACACTGCAATAAATTATACTTTTTAACAAAGAAGTCTTTGACATTACTGCTACAACATAGTACAATTATATACAAAAAAATGAAAACGCAGCACATGTATTGCGTATTGGATTCGTGCTGTCGTCTAACATCAGCTGTTAAGAAAATATTAATAAATATAGAACGAAAGGGCGGAATGACACAATAAAATATTTGATATTCAGTCAAAATTGAAGCAGTTTTAATGATTTTGTATTTCTCCCAAAGTTCCTGGGTAGCTAATAAAACCACAGTTACATATCACATCACAGGCTGCATAATTGTCTTTCAATTTCTGTGCTCATTGTAAATTAGTATCAAATATACAGGCATTCTATGATTCATTCATTTGACTTCAAAAGCATTAATGAACTGTATATATCGTTTAGGAGAGAAGTACAAGCTTCGTATCAATTTCCATTGAAACAAACTCATGGAGATATCGAGCTATTCAAGATTTTTAATCTTGCAAATTGGATACAACCGGGTGAAGTGGAAAGGTAAACCTTGCGTACAATACCTATTCAATTTCTTTTCAATTGGTTTGTAACAGCCCATCCCATTTTTTTCGAAATTAATATTTTAATAGCATTGTAGTTCTTAGAAACAAATTTTTTCCATAACATTTTTGACTAATTTAATTATCATATGAAATTGGTAATTTAAAAAAAATATTCTACAAGCACAAATGAAAGTGAGATATACAGGCGGTATAAGAAACGTTTTGATAAACAGGGATTACATTCAATCGTATTATTGGTTGGTGGCTAAGGGATATTATTGCATCTTTGACCTGTGCTAAATTGTATGACACAATACAAGAGAAACAAGTTTTCGTATTACACTGTGTGCCGGCACTGATATAGGGTCTCTGTTTTCGGGAACTAGTAAATTTGTTAACCGAATTTTGCATGCTGTTCATAATATCGCATATCAGTTTTCATTTTCGATCAAATTGCAGTTAGAAAACATGTAGAAGTATTTGCTCTCTACACTTGACGTACTACTTCTCAGACGACACTTTAATCACGACTTTATCCGAAGAAAGTTTAATAATAGTTTCAACCATTTTTATTTCTCAAGTGCATGTCTCCTAATAACTTTTTTCTATTATGACGTGAGAAACAATAATAACAATCATTATTCCTAATGTTTATAAGTCGTAATATGCATTTTACAAGAATTTATTGTCCGTATTTGATTCTGCATTTCTGTCTTGATATTACTAGTGTCCTGATTATTCTTTCTTTTGTTTCAGGTAAGTACCAGTTACAATCTTGAAGGCAACCAAAAGAAGAACTGAAACGGACGAAAGCTTTTAGAAACAAGGAAGGTAGCTTTAAATCAAATTTCAGTAGCCTTTACTTTTCTGTAGTATTTTTCGTTTCATTTTGTTGTAATTTAAAGAGGTGTTACCAGGTCATTGCAACTTATCAAAAGCTGCACGGTAGGTTTTTTTTTATAATAGGATTTTCTAAAAACTCGTATTAGCAATCAATTCCAATCAATATTTATTTCATAAGAGAAATTCCACTCGCATTTACATTCCCTGTATTATTATCACATCAAAATGACCGACATCACCGATCCTTTTTAATTTTAGACATTAAACCTCCTCGCCATCCACGTGTAAGGAAAAATAAGTTACCATAGGCCTGCGCCCAGCAAGTTACACTGTATCAGGAGATCCGGCCTTTTCGGTCGAGTTCCACACAGCACGCGCGCGGCCCCGCCTACCTTTTCGCCGCCCCTTAGTCGGGTAGGACCAACCCTCGAAATCAAATCCCGCCTGAGTCCGCCTGTCCCATCATGTGCCTAACACCAGTTTCGTCCACACCCTCCTCCCTCCCCATTTTCCCCAACCCCTCCTTCCCCTCTGAACTCGCCCCGCTCCTACGTCCCCACTCCAGCCTCCCTGCTCCAAACTCCCCGCTCCCACCCTCCCCGTCCACCCTCTAACCTCCACACTCCAATCTCCTGCTCTCTTAATCCGTCTCGCTCGTCACCTCCCGCTCCACCTCCCCGCTCCCACCTCCCCGCTTACCCCATCCCCGCTCACCTCCCGCTCCAATCTCGCGCTGCCAACCTCCCCGCTCCCATTTCCATATCCGACTCCCTGCTTTCCTCCCCCATCACGCTTACCTTCGCTTCTTTTCTTCTCGCTACAATCCCAAGGACGATTCGTCCCCCCCTCCGACCAGTCCGCCTCACCCACGCAATCCGCCCAATCCGCCCACTCGCATCCGCCCACCATGACTCCCTTCCTCCTGCTTGCACCCTCACGCGTTCATCCCTTTTCCCGACCGGCTTCTATTCAATTACTGCATCCAATACCCTCCCGCTCGAGCACCCTTGCGACGCGAGGTCGGTCAATTCTCTCGTCGATCCTCGCGGCAATTTCCTTCCTCTCCTCCTACCTCTCTCCCACCCTTCCGCCCGCTCGCCCGGCCGCGAGGCCAGCCCTTCAGATCGTCCCCGGACGCATACTTGATTATTTCCCCACACATAACCAAATCGCGCGCGGCCCTCTCAGCGCTTACCAGCCGTCGTTGAAGCTGATTCGTTCGAAAGGCTCCCGCTGGAGAGCTTTCTTCATCGGAGCGTTTTGTCCGTAAGAGATTCAGTGACTCTCACTTGTTCGGTTTATTTTCTCCGCGCGTCCTGCGTGATTGCTTTTCGTTTTCGGAAGAGAAGCAGTTATTTTTGTGCGGGTGAATGAAAATTCAATCATAGCCCATATATTAGTACTTATTTCGAGATGAGATCAATATAATATTTCTTCGATTGTACAGTTGCTTGCTAAACCAGGCTTTTATTATATGTATATCTTTGGAACATTTACTAATCCTAAAAATTCAGAGCCTTCTTGTGTATAACAAAATGATCCTAAGCTCAGCCTGATAGCTGTTCTAAGAAACTGTATTTACTCAAGATTGAATTGAATTTGAATTTTTGCCTCTTATTTTACTGTAGACTCAGGCCATGAGGCCTGCTCTTCCGTCTGACCACGCAAATTTCGCTACGCTCCTTCATCCACTGGCAGAGAAGGAGGTATTTCTTGGCGAGAAACGGCGATTTCAATTTAGCTCAGAGACGTCATTTAGCGTTGAGGATCTTTTATATGGAAGTAAATGTACTACATGGGACAGTCGCTTACTTCCCTCCGAAGGAAGGCTACGAAGGATTTTTTCGCCCTTAAAAATCCACGGCTTTGATCGGGTTTGAACCCGCCAACTTGGGAGCAACAGCCCGGTACACCATCGCCGCGCCAAAGATAAGTGAAATAATACCACAAATTTATATTTTTGTTAATTTTTTTAATTTTACTTGCGTTACCTATTTTCCCGAGAAGCAAGAAATTCCTCTTCTAAGATTTTGTTTTATTTTCTTGAACTACAGTTTGTTTTACCGTAGGTAAATCAACTTTATATTAATAGGAAAACAATATTTATATTCCATGTATTTCTTCTGAAAATGCAAACCATTTTAAAAATTGTTCGTATACATCACAAAAAACACATTCTCAAATAATACTACATTAAGATTTCTCTTTCACATTGTCATTTTTAATCCCGTCTTCTTTAATATTAGTAGATATCTTTGCGCAATAATGGAAAAAACTAAAAAAATGAAGGTATTTAGTGACCTTCGTCTGCAATTTTTCTATTGGTTCTCTCAACCAAGCAATTCACTAAGACTCTATCACGACTCTGATATTGTTCTCCATATCTTCTGAGATGCATGTTTATTTTCAACTGACCGTGCAAAACTTCCTATATGCAACACATTCTCTCAACCAACATAGGCAAAGGCCATGTTGATTTACAGAATAGAATTTACTTACAATTCTTTTGTAAATTGCACAGCAATTCCAAGCTGTTCCTGCATCTTACACGTTCCCTACGCAGATTTTTTTTTCAACTCTTGCTCAAACGCGAGTGCAGAAACGAATCAAGATTTCTGAAGCCTCACGGCTCTTTTCCACTTCTGCAAAACCGCGCAGAGCTCCCGCCGGTAGCTGCGCTTCGTCGCTGTCCTTGCCTGCTCCCCCGCCACTTACCCGCCCTCCATCGCCTTTTCGCCTCTGCCGTGAGGCAACTCCCAATGTCTCACTGTTCCCCGCCACCGACTCTCTTCGTTCCTGTGGCTTCGTCGCGCACGCCGTTGCCGTTTTAATCTCTCCATCTCCCCGGCTCCCCATGCCCACCACATTGACCGTTCCCTGCGCCGCCATTCTTTGACTCACCACCCCCGATACCCCTAAAGCAACATGCACACGTCCCCGCCGCATCCCCTGCTCATCACATACGATTCCTTCATCCTACATCCCAACATTCTCCGTCCTGAGTGCAACCACCTCCCCGCCACTGCCCGTTCTACTCAAACTTCCCACCACAAACCTGCAGCACACGTCGACATTTTCCTCGACAGTTCCTTGTCCTATCGCCTCTCTTGATTTCCCGCTCAATTCGGCCTCTTCGTTCCATGGCCTCACCCCTACCCCTCGCAGTCCCCTCCTTTATCTCATTCCCGTCTATTCCATCCCGTTACACTCTTTCTCCCCTCTTGCATCCCTTACGAGCCTACGTCTTCTCATCCTAACCCCCTCATCCTCAGCCCGTAACCTCGACTGTTGTCGACGATTTCCCTCCCCTCCCCCTGTAATTCCCCGCCCTTCCGACCGCGGCGCCGCCTCTGTCGCCTCGGCAAGGAGCAAACAGGAGCACCTCCTGTGCAGCAGTCGGCTACCTCAGACATTGTTTTCTCGGCTGCCGAGCGCTTATAATGAAAACGTGTACATCATCCAGACCTTGAGCGGCGCGCGCGGCTGGCGCTGTTCTGGGCCGCGACGAGAGGCGGCGACGGCGGTGGCGGGGACGCAGGCGGGGGCGTGGTGGGGGTGGCCGGAGACGCAGAGACAATGGGGCGCTGGCGACAATAGCCCGCCAGATTCCGCCGTTGCGAACCTGCAAGAACGCCGCCGCCTCCGCTCACAGAGAGCGTAACGCCGCAAAAAGTCGCGGAGCTGTGCGGAGCCGCAAAGACGTGGTGGGGAAAAGGTAGTGATGGTGATTGTGGTCGTGGTGACTTTGGCGGTGGTGATTATGGTTGTTATTGTTGTGTTGGTGGTAGTGATGATCGTGATGATTATTGGGGTGGCTCTGGAAGTAATGATTGTGGTAAAGTGAATGTGAAGATAATGTTTGTTATAGTGATTGTGGCGATGATGTTCTGGCCATGGTATTTGTGGTGATGGTGGTTGTGGTGGTAATGATTGTGAAGTGATAGTAATGATTGTAAAGGGGTGGTAATGATTGTGGTTTTAGATATTGGGGTGACGGTGGTTGTGATGGTAGAATTGTGATCCTGGATTGACGTTTCATTTTTTGTCATTTTAGTAATTGTAGTAATAATGGTATCTAATGGTAATTGAGGTGATTTTAGATCTGGTGATTGTGGTGGTGAAAAAAAAGGAACGGACGGCAGAGAGAAGAGCTGCGTGGGAATGGGTAACATCGTATAATGATTTCCATCGTCTTTTCCTCGAATCCTCTGATAACTCGAACTTTGTAAAAAATATAATTTCTGTCTAATTCTACATTTAAAAATTGAATATCTTCTTATTCTAACTTAACCCTGCATTGACCAAAGGAGGGGCATTTTGTGACCTCACATTTTTAAAACTCTCATAAAAGTTGGAGTAGTGTGACTCAAACCGCTACATTTTGATTTTGCGTCAGAAATATAATGAATTTTATGGTTTCATAATTACTGCCAAGTAAATAGCTATCACAACAAAAACTATAAGGTCGGAAACATGAGGTGCACACTAAATGACCATATCTTTCTCTAGCCAACAAACTCGTAATATTTTCATAGGAAACAGAACTATTTCTGAACAATGAGAACTATTTTTCAAACTAAATGTATTTTCCTTTGTCTAAGATGGTAAAATATTTCAACCAGAACTTTTAGTTAGTAGTATTGATCAATCTTCTCCTGGCAGGGCAACAAAAAATGTAAATTCTAATCAGAATTTGATATACAATGTGAATTAATGAAAACTTTGAAAAAAATGGTGGAGAAAAAGACTTATGTAAATAGAGTGAAAGTGTGAACAAAAAACATGAAGACAAAAATTAAAATGTTTTTGCAAATAAAGCCTTCAACGTTATATTGATGGTCGACATTGTTTCACTACGCCTTGGAAAGAGGGTAGGTCAATGCAGGGTGAAATACATAAATTTTCTGGCCAATTTCAACTGTGCGGAAAACTCGAATTTCAATAACTGTAAATCAGTAATAATAACACCTTTTATAGTTCGAATTCCAGAAAAATCTCCAAGTAATCGTTGTTTTATCATTTTTCATCGACACACGGAATTTTGTAAGTCGAAACTGGTAATTTTTTTAATCATCCAAACATTCATACATTTCATGCTACATTTGTTATCAAGGTTCCAGGTTCCACTATACACGATAGTGGGAACTAAGCTAACAACAAACCACGGAACTTAGTGGTGGCCGGATGCTGCGGAACAGAAGAATGGGATGAGCAATAGCGAGAGGTGACGCTCTGAGAGAAAAAGCAATGGGGCGGAACGCAGTGCGCGGTGCAATGTCAGCCGGCGCAGAGGGCGCAGTACAGAGAAGTGGTGGCGGAGTCGCTGCTGGAGCGACCTGAGCGTCGAGGCTGTAGCGCAGAGGAAGCGAAATGGCGGCGACAGGGTACAGTGGGCCCGAAGATAACTAAAAAATGCTCTCGCAAATCTCCGATTCCGAGCACGGCTCATGATATTTTAGGAAAAGGGGGGAAGTTCTTACGTTAATTTTTGACGAAATTAAGTTAAGTATTGAAATTACAAGTTAGGTATCTATATTTCATTTCAGTAAAACGACGTAATTCAAATGTTGTCTCCTTAACTGCAAAAAAGCGTTGGGAAATAGCGTTGAGAGGTAAGAAAAAGCGTTGGCACACGAAATTTTACGCTGTAACCACAAAATGTTTTCTAAGTCATTGTGTAGGAATACTCTCTACATCTCGTCTCATCTTATCAATACACAATATGTTGAATAGTATTTATAGATGACTAAGTAAACTTTTATTTATGTAGAATCAAATTGTACATAATGCTAAAAATGTTGTTGCCTAATCGATAAAACACTATACGTGAGAAGAAGAGAAGCGTATTGTAGGATTAATTTCATTTCAGATGAATGAACGATTGACAATGTTCTAGTATAATGGGGTACGGTATAAAGTTACTTGACGTTCCCCGAGTATTTATTTATGCTGCCGTATTCAATCGACAATTAGATTTATGATTAAGGACACGAAATTAATGTTGTCAGTAAAACAAATATTGTGGTGTTACCAATTTGTAACGGTAGTTTTTTTATCACTAACTTTACTTCTTTTATCTTGTCTTATGTCTTATATTTCAGCAGCTAAACAGTACAGACCTACGTGAATAATTTGGATGCAGGGGTTGCGTTCACTCAGACGTTACAGTGAAACAATTATAATACCAGGAGCATGCGATTTTATTCCTTAAGATAAAGAAGCGTAATTGTTAGTAACCGACCGGTTTAAGTTGATCAAAGACGGGAGCTTGAAGTTTGTCCCGGCTGGGTGGTGCCTGGCTAGCGGGAGATACTTGGACGGCTATCAGATGTGTAGTTCAGCAACGAATTTTGCCGTCTAGCGGAAGAAAATCTCCGTCAACTTCCCCCATTAAAATACACTACACTTACGGGGCTAATGGCCTTAGCAGTTGACGCACCCGGATTCACAAACGAATCAATCCATAGTTTGGTCAACTGTCTGTAAGTTAGATGTTGAATATAAGCGAGCAACTTAGCACAATTTATTAAACAAAAAAATCAACCACAATAAATTTACGGAATTAGTGTGTGCTTTGTTTATTAATCCCTTAGTTTAATTTAGGTTTTTAATTCGCACATAAATCCTTCCAATACCTACTTTTAGACATCAGTAAAGCCCAAGCTATACGTTCCAGCACCATCAGCTTCTCTTCGCTCCGCGTTTGACTTCTCTGTGCGCAATCCGGCCCAGTGCGCGGCGGCGACGATGGCTGGCGTTGTTGTCGCTGGCGCGTCGCCGGTGCGGGGAATAAAACGACTGCCGCCGCCGCGGCGTTTGTTTACGGACTGGCGGGTTCTTTCAGCCGCGCGTTCCCGCTCATAACCGGCTTAGCGGCGGCGGCGACTCGCGGGAGGACGGGTGGGATCGAACGCGAACTCTTGAATACGAAACCACCGCGCTCGTGCGTTCTGCCGCCCACGTATAAAGTACGGAGGCGTTTTGTTTTGATGACTGGCCTTTCGTCCTCCGAAGGAAATATATTGCTAAATATTTGTCGAATGATATGTTGGGATTTTTATATTGCACGGCTTATCTGAATTACGAAGGTATACAGACTGTTTTACTGTTTGTGCTTTTTTAATCATTATTATAGTATAATTGAAGAGTTGAAATAAAAAAGGATATAAGTGACATTTTCATACCTTTGAAAAAATGAGTTTCTGTACGTTAAACCTATTGACACATACATCACATACAGGTTTTTGATGCAAGTATAAAGACTTTTAATAATTAATTTCTTGGAGAATTCAGTTACCATCCAATTTTATTTCCTAAAAACGTAACTCAAAGATTACGCTATCCCAGTACGAATTCATCATTGATGATTTCGAAATAAATTGATGGTTTTTCTGATGTAATATCAGCAACGTTTTTCAGCCGCACACTCTCGTCTATAACCCGGGTAGGCGTCGCGATGGCTAGCATAGCTCCGGCAGGATTGAATGCGAACCCTTGAATGCAAAATCACCGCGCACGTGCGTTCTCCCACCCAGACATAAAGCATCGAGGCGCTCTGTTTGAATGCAGAGCCTTTCTTCCATCTTTTGGACTCCGGACTAGGAAGAAAATGTTTTGCTGAGTATTTATAAAATGTTCTTTCGGGATGTTTAATCTTCCAAAGTCTTCCAGATTTACAAAATAAATGTGCGTCTTTGGTTTTAATGTGCTTATATATCCTTCCAAGACAAGTAAATATTGGATAAACTGAACGGCAAAGAATAAAGCCTTGATTCTATTATCTAGTGCTTATCAGAATGTCGAACAGAAAAAAAATAATTGGCTTAGAATGATCTTCCTGAACTTACGAAATCGGAGCACATATAACAATCGCCCTGAACCTCGTACGGCCTTGTGAATGCTTTAAAACTCGCAGCCGATCGCCAGAATCACAGTGCAATCACTGTTCACAAATATGCGTTATGACCTCCCGAGTGAACAACGGCGTTTCGAACCTTGTAATTACGAAAATTCTCTTGTCATAAAGACTGGGGCATAAACAAGTACTGAAACAAAAATCATCTATAATATATGTTTCTGAGGCTAAACTATTAAGAGTTACTAATTATTAAAAATATGAGAAACACTCTCCAGTGTGTTGTTTTTATTTTTTCGACCTGCAATGTGACAGGGTTGCTTACTCATCTATTAGGCCGTCGCGTCTGCGCTACTTATCTTTCCCGCCCCCACCTGTTTCGTCTCTTTTGATTGTTACGATCAATGTTATCAACTTTGTTAGTGCGGAAAGGAGTACAGATGAATTGCAGGTTGCAGGCCAATATTTTTTTCAGCCGACCCCCCTTCCGTTACCACTCTCACTTCTAGGGGTGTTAGGAGTGTCTTACAATACATGCAATATTTTTTTACAGATTTTAAGTAATGTTTCTACCAAGTTCCGTTGAAATTTCTTGAAGCTTTCCAGAATTACGATGGAATATACAAACACTAAGAACATGTTTTATTTACATTAGTACAATGTTAAAACTACATGAAATGTATTTGGTGATCTGAAGAATTTACATTAACAAATGAGCTAAAAGGCAATACTTTTGCTCGTGTTTACAGTAAAGAAATATTTCTGTTATGTGTTAGAATTACTTCTGGGTCGCCGGTCGTTGCCACTTCGAAAATTGTACCGCAAAGGGCTTGGCTGTCTTATCGTTACCTTCTTTAGGGTATCAGACCACAACTCTGACCGTCGAAGTTTATGACTCTACGTTGTTAGACATGTACCGCGCGGAACACCACTGGGGATGGGAAGTTTGATTCAATGCGCCCCCCTCTCTTCAGGATTTCGGTGCATTGGAGCTCGAAAACCCTCCGGTGGCCTCTTGAGACTATGCAACTCTCAATTGGTGTCCCGCGATAGGTGACCAACGTGTGACACAATCTTTCTATAGTATGTTCTGTCCATCAAATTCCATATTTTCTGAAGGCACTGAAGGGAAAGAGAAATTTCCGGCAGAAGTCGACGATTTTGGAAAGAACACAACTGCCAATAAGAATTCCAGCACATGGACAGAGAATTTTTGTTTCCGCCGTGGTTCACCTATGGTTAGCAGTTTAACATTACGCGGCAACGGCCTAAGAAATAGCTCCTCGCGCGTCTTTGGCTTTAAAGTAGGAAGGGAGAAAAAAGTGGCTGGCAGAAAGGTACGGGCGAGGGGATTGAGGAGACGTGTTGCTGGGAGGCGAAGGCGCCGCAATATAAGCCACTTAGGGCGTGGCGCATCGCGAAACCATCAATTATATCCGGTAAATGGCTTGCCTCGGCGCGGAGGCAGAGTAGAGTCTGCGTTGCTGCCGCTATCGAATTAGCCTAAGTTCGGTATAATTTCTTTGGCTCGCCCGCCCTTCCGCCCGCTCCCGCCCACGCACTTCTCTCCGAGGCACGCCCCCTTTCTGCGCGCCGCAGGAGGTCCCATTCTGGAGCGCTAGAGGGGCAGGGAGCGAGGGAAGGAGGATGGAAGGTACTGAGGAGCGCAAAGGAAAGGAGGTTGGAGATAGGAGGTTGGGACGCAAGGGCGAGTGTGGCACAAGGGAATGCGTAGTGCAAGGGATGGCGAGTTACAAGGGAAGGGGCAAAAGGAAATGGTGGGATGCAAGGGATTGATTTATTATTTCGTGTTTCGGGGGGGGGGGTCAACTGCTATGGTCATTTGCCCCGAAAGTAAGGGTTTTGCTATGGAAGGTGGCGGTGTTTCTCTCCCGCTGTATAGAGAGATCCGGCGCCGAACTACACGTCGGCTTGAGATGTTTTATGTAACCAGGTATCTCCCAGAAACGCGGTGCCACCTCCAGTCGGGAGAAACTTTAACCCCAATGGGCATGGAGCTGTAAATGTGTGTGTAATTATAGGATGAGGATACTGCAAGGAAGAGGACGAAAATATCGCGTTCGATCCGTTCGTTTAAGTACTGCTCCGGCATTTGCTTACTGGTGTCTGGAGAAACCATGGAAAAGGGAACGCAATGGAGGGCAAGGCACAAGGATAGGAGCGCAAGGTAAGGTGGGGTGCAAGAGAGGATGGCACGCACGGGATGGCGAAGCCGTGGAGTGGCTGCTCGCTAGGATGGAAAGAAGGAGTCCAAAACAGCGCGGGGTGCAAGATAAGTGGGATGTAAGAGCGTTTGGCGCCAAGGGTGGTGGACAGAAGGAATAGAGCCTAGGCCAAAACGTGTGAAACGCATTGAAGGATCGGCGCAATGGAGGATGGGGCGCAAGGAAAGGTCGAAGATAGTTAGGGAGCGAGGAAGGGCAGGGCTCTAGAGGAGGAGAGTGGCATGGAACGGAGCGGTCCAAGGTAAGACGGGCATCAAAGAGGGCAGGGCGCAAACAATTTTGGGCCGAAGGGACAGAGAAGAGCAAAGGGCCGAGGCACGGGAAAGGCACGGCAGACCACAAAGAAGGACGTGGACTACAGTGGTGGCGGCGCATCATAGGAAGAGGCACCAGGAAGTGTTGGAGTGCAAGAGAGGTCGGGGACTTTGGAAGGGTGTGTTGGAAGAATAATATCGGTGGAAGATCAGTATCAAAGCAAGGCAGGACGTCGAGGATGAAGAGGTGCAAGAAAGAGGGAAAATAGAAGGGATACAGAAGGGAGGGTGGGACCAAGAGAAGGCCGAGTCTAGGGGGTTTGAGGCGGTGAGTAAAGTTGGGTTGAATGGAGGTTGGGCATGAGTGTGGGTCACTATGGTACGAGATGTGGGGTAGTTGGGAGACACTAGAGGCTCGGAAGGAGGAACGACGTGCAGAAGGGAGGGCAAGTACGAGGAAAAAAGAGCGAATGGTGAGCGGGTAGCAAGAGGACGAGAGAAGGAGTAAGAATATTCATTCGTTTTGCTAAAAAAAATCCCATAGCTATTCTTCTGGTAGCAATACGTTTGGTATAAAGTTGAGAGTAGAGAAAAGTAGAGAAGGAGAGAAATTCAAGGTGGGCAGACTTAAGCAACTGCTCGTGTTAAGGGAGAAATATGTGAAGAGTAAGTTCGGGTTTCTGCCTCAGAAGAGTCTCCAAGAGACGCTGACGCGGCTGGGATATAAGATGACACAACCGAGAGAGGTTTGATACATACAAGGCTGATGAAGTAAGGTAGACACGATGAGATGATATGAAATATAGGGTAATGACATGAGTCTAATCTCAGGCGGTGGTGATACTATTTTGACGCAAATAAGAAGTCGGGAAATTGGACGGTGAAATTTATGGAGATGTAACATTAAAGAGCCGGGGAAGCAGGTCAGTGACAAAATGAAGAACTCTGAAAACAAAGATAGGCAAAAAGAAAAGGTTGATCACGCCACGAAAATGTTAATCACGACGGTAGTGCGTTGCATTATAAGAACGGGTCTAAATGTTAAGGCTGATTAATGAAAAACCGCGACTGAACACGAAGAAGGCGGCAAACGACGAGAATGTACGAAACAGGGAAGGGCGAAGAACCAGGAAGAGGCGGTAGCAAAGGAGTAAGAAGCTGAGGAACAGCAAGACGCCTTGTCAGTTCTACGATGTAACACTTAATTAAAGTTTAAATGGCGACGCTGTCGGAACTAGAGTGTAAAGTCAGCCTGCCGAAACTGAATTGGTTGCGAATTTTCAACCGTGCCAAACGGAGTTATAAGTTACGGCTTCTTTAATGCGATCTGGGCCGATCGTGGTGAAGCGAGCTGCTGAGCGAAGGGAATCGGTGGAGAAAAGGACGAGAGGGCGATGAAAGGGTGGAGGGAGGGAGGAAGTGGAAGTGACGAGGAAGCCTGGGTGGCTCGAGTTGGAAGAGGATGTTGGGAGTTGGCAGAGCGCGGCGAGGATGCTGAGGGAAAATTTGGAGATTAAGATGTAAACAGAATGATTTAGTAGAGAGTGATGAAAAAGAAAAGTAATGAGGTGAGGATGCAAATGCAAACAAACGAAGCTGTTGGGTCCAAGTGGAATAACTATCATAGCGAAAAGAATAGTTTTTTAAAGCAGAGTATTTCAAACTGTCATTTAGACTATTTGAAAGAATACTAATATGTATCAGAAAGATCACTTGTGCATTTGATCGTTCATGCCACTTTTTCAGAACATGGACAAATATCAATGTTGGGCAAAAAAGCTTTCTTTAAAGTTTCATAATTATTTTTTTATTGTGCCAATTATGTGGCACATTTTTTCAAACTGTACTATTTTGAATTTCTAAACTTAAAGTTAAGTAAAATTAACGAATTTAGAATGCCAGTTGCAGAATTGGAGACAATCGGGTATTTATTTATCACAATCATTAGGTAGAAAAAAAATTTATTAATTAAGCACAATAGAAATAATTTTTCACAATCTTGCCACGCCTCTCTTTTTTGCGACTGCGTTTGGTTCCTTCTTGAGATATATCAGTCAGTACATCAGAGCTAGTTCACATTGTTTTTTGTATTGTGATAATGGAATAAAATGTTTGCATCCTTCAACCTTTTTTTTTTTGCCGTCGTGTGCAGCTACTTTGATAGTTTTGATAGTCAGAAAATAAATAATTTTAAAAAAATGGTTCACATTCCTGAAGATGTCAGGAGGAAAGGAAGTAGTTAGTATGACATTGTTTACTCAAAATATTAAATTTTGGAACTTAATTGATGTAATGAAGTTTCTTCCAAGGAGATTATATTACTCAAGAGATAAAGCAGAAACACGCTGTATTTTCAATTTCATTGCGTCTTAAATTCCACGGAAAGCTGTTGTACATTTAGATATAATTAAGTCTGAAAACGGTTATGAAGAAGTTGATTCCAGTAAAGAAATCGCGCGTCCAAGATCAGAGGTGATGATGGGGAAGTAAGAAGAAGGGCAGTAAAAGTGGAACACGTCAAGAATTCGAGGAGGCAATGGAGATCCTAGATTCTAGGATCGATCGTATACAGGTAAGTGGTTCTGGTGAAGCACGAAGGTTGCGGCAGTGGAGAAAAAACTGTACATATCTTCTTTAATTGTCCTAATCACAGATAGCAATATTTCGGCCATCATGCTGATTTGTCGTCTACTCATAGGACGCGAAGTATCCCGGACAGCCAAGTTGATTAGAACTCCAGCCGAGAAAGCATAGACTTTCACAGGATGTATGACGGATAATGGAATTGTATGAAGGGCCACATGCACAGAGTCTTTGAGAGCGGGGAAGCAATAAAACGTGAATGCAACGACGTATGTCAGATACGCTCGTTAAGGAATAGTGGTGACGGCAAGGATTCCCAGAAGACGGGAAGGGGATTAAGAAAGCGAGATCATTTTTATTTGTTTATATATTAATTTATTTATTTCCACAGATCAGCATAACTGCTTTACAGGGATTGTTAACATATAATAACAACTTAACATACTGGTATACAACTAAGACAGCAAAATACCTTTCAATCAACACTTAAACAAGGATAACATTCATAAAAATACAGTCATTCTTTAGATAAATAGAAATAAGGGCAGCCCAACAGGTTCCTCATTATTTTTTGATGTTTTACAAGTAACTTTGTTGATTATTCTTTGCATTGTTTATTCTAATTCTGAAAGATTTAAGGGGGGTGTTCAGAAGTTGTATTATATTTATCATATGGAAATCTGTTTTTTGAATCGGATGTTTTTGTAGAACCAAGTTATAGTGGTCAATTGTTGGTATATTATTGCAGGATGTGAAAAAGGAATGAGGGCGTTTGAGCAGTTATGATGTAGTTCTGTTTTTATTTTGAGTTTGTAATTTGAGTTGTTCTAATGACCAGGGGCATTTACAGCATACGTATGATGCTCTATTGAGTGTGTGTATTTTCTTGTATTATCGCCGATGTAGTGTACAATATTGGACATGCATTAATATAATGGGGAGAATTATTATCTGTACAGAACTAGTGTAATTCTGTTTCGAGAACTGAGTTTTTCTAATAATTAGGGTACACTTATGAGTCTTCTATTTGCTTCGTTTATTTTGTACTTTATTGGTTTGTCCATGTATAGTCTGGTGTCCATTAATTTCGAGATATTTTAATAGTTTTTTTTTGGTAAACCAAGTCCAGTGTTTTATCAGTAGTTTAGAGTTATGAGAGTGTGTTTAATTGGGATAGTGTGATATTTTTTTTGCTAGAAATGTTGCGGGTTGAGTTTTATGTTCCATTTGTCTCCATTCTGTTACTCTTGTTCAGTTCATCTTATACTACCATCATTCAGCATAAGTATTTTGTGTTGAGAGTTGGGAAATCTCTGTGAATTATTAACACTGTTGCAGATAATGCGGATGCTTGTGGTAGTCCACTTGATCTTTTTGTGTTGAATTTTATTCTATGAAAAAACCTTCTTTTAAAGAAGATTTATTATTTTTACCATAAAGAGGTACTCGGATTTTGTAATTTAATATCAAACCTACGTGTCAAACAGAATCTGTCAAATGCTTGGCATCTAAAATAATCAGGGTATGCTTTTTTGTTCCAAGTTTTTTATATATATTCCTGTGATTCGTAAAAGTTGATGTGTTGTCGAGCTTTTCTTGAATGCCAAATTGAAGTGGTATGTATTGTATTCATTAATATTTCAAAGTCTTTTTTAAATTATTTTTTCCATTACTGTTGGTACAATAGGGATTAGGCTATTTAGGGTCTATAGTTTGTAAATGCTGGGTTTTCTGTTTGTTTGGGAATTTGTTATTTTATTAGAGTGTTTCCATTTTTTGGGATATACCTGTTCTTAACATTGAAATTGAATATCTGCGTAAGAGAGCTAATTGCTTTTTATTTAGTTTTTGTAAAGTTATGGTTTGGTATTTGGTCAATTCCAATTATTTTTTCGTAGGTAGCTGTTTGATTCGTTTGGCACTTTTCGGTTTGTGATTATATTTTATGGTGTGGGATGTTTGTTACTGCACAGTTATTGTATGATTTAAATTGTTAATGTTTGTGTTGTATTTAGAGTAAATGTTTTCTTGAATATGTTCTCGCTAGTATTTCACATTTTCCTTTGTCTGTTGTGGCTGTTATGTGATTTCTTTAGTTCTGCGTAAGAATGTTGATTTTTCAATATTGTTTTTGAACCTGCCATAATTGCTGTCTTTAGATTATTTTTTAATGTAGTTTATATATTGGTTCTGTGCCGTCTAAACTAAGTTTTCTTTGGGTGTTAGTTTAGTTTAGTACTTTTTTTAGTCCTGGGCTTTCTATATTGCTGCCATTGCCTACGTTTCTTGTGTTTCTTTTGAATTTTTTTTCGCCGTATATTGTATGATTTGTGATAGTTTTGTTTATATTTGAGTAGTATGTGCTTCTTTTGCGCTTTTTTATGATCTTAGTGAAGGTATTAACGGCATATCAATTTCGTATTCTGTGTTCAATGATTAGTCTGTAGGGAACAGAATTATCGCACGTTTGTTTGAAATTTACCCAATCTATGTTTTTTGTGCTAAGCCAAATGAAATCAGTTTTAATATAGTTCATATCAGAGATGAAATAAATGGACGATTGTCAGCTAATTCAGGAACTTTGGCGTGGAGGGTGTGTTTTTAGATTTTTAGAATGGTAATTACAAGGATCTGTTTCGCATTACAGTTTTGGGGCTAATGAGTAGGGTTGGTCGCTTTAGTTATTTGAAAGTTTAATGTTGATGATGCTTTAGCAACTTTCTCCCATGAGGTTTGCATTCTTGACGAAACCCAATTGATGATGTTGCTGTTTATACTCCCATTAAGATTGTAGTCTGTATTATGTAATATTTAGCTTTATTCTTATTTATTGTTTGTTAGATGGTGTTATATGCTGTTATGATATTTAAATTTCATTCTTTTAAAGTGATTTTTACTATGCTATTAGCTCTTATATGTTCGTTTGATATAATTATCTGAGTGGTCTCAATTTCTTTTATTAGTAGATGCTACTCCTCCTGCCTGCTTCGTTGAACATTCTGTCTTCGCTCTGTAACATGTTATATCAGTGATGTTGAACGGCGGTTCCTGGCACCAGTGGTGTTTACTGTTATGCATGCAGACTTGCGTATTGATAGTGATTTTTCCAGAATTAGTAATAAGTGCATTTTTTCTGTTTTTGGTAGCCGATTTGCATTCCAGTAAGAATGTTATTGAGTTTAAGTTTGGGCGTGTTTATCATTTACTTAAATTAAGAATATTTGAGATTTGGTTGATCCAAATGTTGCAGGTATTTGTCGCTTTTTGCTTCACTATTGTTCCTTATTACTTTTATGAGTCCTCTTTTTTGGTGATCTGAGTTCGTCGCTTGTTGGTTGATGAGATTCTGTTATGATTTTGTAGGTCCTTTACTGCATGTGGAGGTCTCGCTTGACTTGCACTTTCGCGTTATTATTGACGATATGTGCTGTTGGATCGGTCCGGTGATACGAATGCTGTGTTTGTATAATTTGTTTTGTGTGTTCTATTTTGTTAATATGTTCTTGAAGAATTGATGTTGATGTAGGAAATGTTGATATTGGTTGAAAGATTGCTATTTGTTTTCTGTGAGAATTGTAATAGTTGTCTTGTGTTATCACAATTTTCACTCATTATTTATATTTCGATGGATTGCGTGATCATTGTCCTCCTGGGAATCCTTCTGTTAACATTTGACACTTTATACGTGATTATTTTGTGTGCACTATTCACTGTCGGTATTAACTTTTTTCAGTTCTGTTATGCACACAGTATATAACAATGAATTAACGATTTTTGTCTTCTGTGAGCGCGTGCAACTTTCACATCTATTTTCTTTGTACGTAGTTTTTGCCGCAATGGCGCGCAAAATTGCCAAAGTGATATTGTGAATATTTTCGCCTCACGTTATCTCCTAGTGAGCACAACTTCGGGCTTGCCCAGGCTGTAATGCTCGTCTTCCGAAAGTGCGGTAGTTAGAGCAATGTGAACAGGAAGTGAGAGGTACGTTTTCAACCGAGCCATTTGTCAACGTACTCTGCGTAGGCACCGTATAACCTGCTCGTGTGAAAACCAGTTGGTTGGCCTCCTATAAGTTGTATAGTGTGTTCTGGTATAGTGTTTTGATCAGGAGCTTATGGAGGGACATTGTATGAAAAGAAATCGCACGCAGTCCGATGCGGGACACCGCAGTTCTCTTATAGTTGATTAATGATTCCGGGAGCGTACATGCGTGATAAGTTCTTTATTCCGTCATGTGAGTAATGATTTTTTCTCGGGGGGTGGCGGGGGCGGGCACGAGTCCTCTAGCCCTTTGCTTAGTGTACTGCTCCGGCACATTCCCTTATGGTATTTGATCAAGAGCTACTATACGGAAAATCGGTCAGCCACTGCCTGAGAGAGACTCAAGTCTTCTTTTGCTGAGAACTCTCCGGCTTAGTCTTCCGTACGTGAGGTAAGTAGTGGCATGTGAGATGTTTTGTGTCATGGCATAAGGATGAAGTGATGAAAAAAAGAACAGATCGCACTGGTATGTGGTGGGCCACGTGAGAAGGCGGCGTGACTGCGGAAGCCGCGCGAGAGGTTACAATAAGTAGCGGACCTCAGCTGCAGGCGAGCTCGGAGGACAATGGGCGGTCGCGTGGATGTTGGAGATCGGACCCTGGAGGAGTGCTTTCTCCGGAGATCTATGGCTTCGTTTCCGCGCCCGGCGGGGCGTGCAAGGGCGCGGCGGGGCGGGGCCGGGGCAGTGGCGCGGCAGGTACATGAGATCGAAATGGTTGGGAATTGTTTAACGAGAGGGGCTGCTCCACGGGAGAGGGCGATAATGGCAGGATTAAAGGGCGGCTGTGCGTAGCGCTTAGCAGTAGACATTAATTTGTGCAAGATAAACTGAAGAGACGCATCCCAAAGCGTAATCACCGGACATCTAGAAAACCTCACTATCAGTGAAGTTCACATTGTAAATAATGCGAGTAATATATCATGATTGTGACGTACTGCAATGCGGTATCTAATTTCACTACATAAATTTTTTTGAAGGGACGGTGTCTGTTTTCGAAAAACGGTCTCTGACGTTGGCGAAAGCAATGGAAAAATTCAATTATCAGTTTTTAAAAAATAAACAATTTATACTAAAAAACTACAAATTAGACAACAACTTTCAATCAAGTGATTTCCCGTTTTGGTGCCAAACGTATACACTTGAGCTCATATTACACGATACCTTCAATTCATGAACCGTTCGTTTCTTCTCGGATGCCTCCCGGCGGCGGAGGAGGCGATTGGCGCCTTCGCTCTCGACTCGGAGCCCGTCGATGCGTCGATTCGCTCGAGCCCGTGCCCGAAGTTCTCGGACGGTTACACGATAGATACTTTGCTTCCGGTCCCCACCGTTGTGCCGGGTACTTTCAGATAGGGTTGCCATACCCAATATTACTGTCCACCTATCTTTTACTCGTTATCCCAGTTCTCCTGGCTGCATGAGCCTCGCAGTCTACTTATTTACTCTTTCACAATCACGTAGCACGTGGCCACTAACCATTTGTCGTTACGGCCACGCGTCTGTAAGTTTTACTTTATCACCACAGTTCTCAGAGTACTTTATTCCTCTTCTGAAGCTCACACCATTACACCGGTCAATATCGCACTTGATTGCCACTCCTTAGTAATGTCTCTTTACGTAATTTAACTCGAATTTGCTCCCTATCCATCGAGCGCATTCAACACCTGTCCGCTCTCCTTCGAGTTTTCTTCCACCACTAACCGTCCCTTCTCTGCGCCTGCACCATCGTGTGTTGTCCGTTGCTCGCCGCCGTAACCACGCAATTCAAGATGTATGATTTTGACCAATAATGCACCACGTTTTAATGTATTTGCAGAAAACGCTCTCGCGTTTCATATATATATATATTATATTATATATATATTATATATATATATATATATATTATATATTCTAACATACCCACCTACACCCCTAATTACTCACCTTCACAGTAGCAGGCATGAATCGTAAGCGGGTGTATCAAAGATTTTGCTCGTGAAGCAGCTTAAAACTAGGCAGCAGGATCTTCAGTGGTTCCGCGGCAGGATAGGTTTGGAGACCCTTGATCACAATAGAAATCACGCAGATTGCACACAAACGAGCGTTATAATTTACCAATAAATCTTTAGTGGCATTAGTCTGATGACAAAAAACCTAAGAATATAGATATCGCACTTTTACATAAAAGAACTTAATCAAACACAAATATGAAAACGCTTTACAACACACACTTCATGTGAAATTAAACACATAATTTACTTCAAAATATTGATTACTCTAATATACGTTTACGCCCTAAACTACACTGCGGCAATTTCCTTTGGAAAATATAATTATATCTAATTGTGCTATTCTAATTACATTTGCACGTAAATTCAAAAAATTCGAATTTTACAATCTCTCGCATCAGATATTACATGTAAAAAACTAAAATGTTGTGCAAGTGCACCTACTTCTAATTTACAATATTAAAACTTGTACTGAAAATAGCGAAATAATTAAAGTCCTAAGTAGAATGTTTTTTAGGCAGGCAATAGCGCATCAAAACGTCTTCTACTATAATGCTGTAATTTGTTGCCACCGTGTCTCAAATTCTTAACACTTTCCTATACTAGTTTTCCCTGCCGACGTGAACTTGACCTATTTTCTGCGGTTCCTAACTGTTACCTCGTGGACTTCCCACTTTTAGCCTTGATGGTCGTGCGCTGGTCGCTGCGGTGACGCCGCTCGGTCCCAACCTCTGCGTTGTAAGAGAGACGGGATTCGCCTCTGCCGTCTGCGTTGCCTTCTGCGTCCTCTTCCGTTCTTCTTCGTTGTCAGAATTCCGTCTTCTTTCCTCGTGCGCCCAAGTCCTCGGCCTCTTTCTTCTGCGTCTGCTACCGGCGCTCTGACTACGCCCACGTGCGAAAATGCCCTTGCACGTCACTGAATACCGTGCAAGTTCCTTCGCTCGTTGCTACTTCTACTTTTACAAGCCAGAACTTTTTAATGTTCCTTCACAACGGGTAACTTTTTACTTCCCGTGTTGTTAATTGAAGAAACACTACTTAATCTGCACAATCTCGCGGACGACTAACTAGAACGTCTGTTCGACGCCGAATACTCTACCACAGTGTCGTTGCAGCGTCAAACAATATCTACACTAATGTTTAAAGAAAGTGTTGACTCGACTATCGGTGGTAACGACTGCACTCGGCGCGTGGTGGCATGGCCGGCGCCTGGGAAATACTTCGTGATGGGGGGTTGCTTCCTCTCTCAACCCTTCACAAAGAAAACATAGCTCGCTAGTTCGCATTCGTTTAGTACGGGCAACGGATACCAGGCGCGCGTTTAAGTACCTCTGCCTACGCGTCTGTTTATCCTCGCTGCCTCCGTAGTGTTCACACATGAGACACAGTGGTGTTATGGGGTTGCGCAATCCCATAACGCCACAATATATATATATATATATATATAAATTGCTTGAGAAGGACTGTGGATGATGGTAAAATAAACAAAAAATAGATTTTAGGCTACGCATGACTTTCTCCGTAGGAGTAATGCATTTGTGTCGAAAACAAACGACTGCGATGGATGCTGAGAATCCAACGTTCTTCCAGAAGATCAATCTTAAAAATACAATTTTTTATTATCACGTGCATGATCCAAGAAATCTACTTTGAGCCCCTCTATTTCCTGAATTTCTCAGCCAACTGCTCTAAAAAGCTCCTGTAGTTGTTTCACCCCCTAAGTTTCCCCAAACACCGCGCTCTAAAACGCGTATCTTAAATTGTATTCAAGTATTCAATCATGGCGATGTGAGGGATGGATAGCTTGCTTCAGCAGACCCAAGGGCAATGGAGAGGAATAGTTCGTTTCAAAATTCCATGGTGGGCCGGCGCTCACACCTAAGCTTGCTGTAAATTATTTTACAACTTTAAATTTAGATCTTTGTAACATAATTTTTTTACATAAAAATTTCCTTAATTCATTTTAAGACCGTACTAGTCGCAGGGGTGCATAGAAGCGCAGATATACAGTAGAAAACTAGATCGCAGTACTCCTTCAATTTCTGCTGTTCTATGAACAATTCTATTTATAAATAATTATCAATGGATTTGCAAAGTTCTCATGACATCATGTCTTCTATTGTAATATTATTTAAAAGTCCCGTATGCAGTTGTATTACTCATTTTGATATTTAATTTAAAATTGGTTGTTTTATTTTATACTTTTTTAAATAAATAAACTGTTTCTTGTTCTGTACCAAGCTGAATTACCTAAATGTGAAAGCAATATTTGCCATTGTAAAGTTAAGCACATGGTGTGCAGGTCATTGAGTGCTAATTTATTGCTAGTTATTATCATTAATCATCATTAAATATCTAGTATTAGTTTTTATTTAAACCTTTTTCTCTATTGCAATTGAAATATTTTTCAATCAGTGAATTTCTGGGCACAAAGTGAAACATTAACTTCATAATATATTCACTCTGTAAAAGATGCATTTTTCTCTGACGTTCGACTTTCTGCTCTGACGAGCGTCCCATCTTGTCGCTGGCAGAAACACTATTTCATGCTAAATTAGTAATCACTTTCCTAATAACCGTTTAATAGAGAATAATTTTTCACGAAAAAAATCCCTCTCTCTTGCTTCCAAAGTCGTAATGACCGACGCGAAGCACTTCCCGAAAAATCTCATCTGCGCCAAGAGAAAAGAAATTCTCAAGTCTCAGACGCGCCATTAGTTAAGATCGCCTTGTCAAAACTCGACAGTACAATACAAGAACACGCTCTCGCAAAAGTTGGGCGCGAAATTAAAAAGAGCCCGTAATATATATGAAACAAAGTGGAAAATAGATGAAAGTTTAAATCCCTGGGGCGTCGGCGGCCGTGACGGCGACGGCGACGGTGCGAGAGTCCAGGGGAGGGGGGGAGGGCGGCGGGGTGTCGTTAATCTTTGTCGCGGATCAGGACCAGCTGCTGGCGCCCGGGTTGTGCCGCGCCGCGCAGCGCCGCGCCCGTCTCTTTTCTCTTGGCCTGCGAGGATGACGCCATTCTCGCCAGCGCAGTGGCCGGTGGGCGGGGAAGGTCGGTCACTCCAGGATGAATAGAAGGCTGATAGAACAGAGGACACGGAGGATTCGAATCAAGGTTGGAGTTCGAATCACGGGTGGCAGAAGAAACTGGAGTATGGTGGAAAGAAAACTTAGATGATACCCAGAGAAGATATTTATAGGAAATGTCAAAGGATGGAAAATGGACCAAGAGAAAAAGGTTATAAAATATTAATAGTTGTGAACTAAGGAATCGGTTTCAATGATAAACAACAATAGAAAGGTAAAAAAGCAGAGGGATAAATATTGTTGGGGAATATTTAAGACAGATTAACAAAAGAAAGCAGATGTGGAATACGAGTATATAGAAGAAAACGTGATTAATATAATAATCTGAAAACACAATTTATATTGAATGAGTGGCTTTCCTTACTTTGTTTCCCTTCACCAATTTCGGGATGTAAAGAAATGTTAAAAATCTTGCAGAAATACCATTAACGTAAACTAATTTTAATCGAAATCAGATGTTGATTATTTAACAAATTAGTGACGAAGGCCTGGCATCTGGAAGACAGATGTGGCACAATAAGTTGTGCGGGAAATTTTTCAGAAAGTTTATAAAAAATGACTGTAATATTTAAGATTAGGAAAGAGGGAATAGTAGATTAAAATAGCAGTAGTAGAAAATTTGAACAAAACTAAGAATAAATCTGTATGAAAGAGTCGTATTAAAATCAATTAAAAAGACTTGAAGAAAAACTTGGAGAGCCAACGAAACTATGAAGAAATGGATAGAAAGTCATGACCATTGAATAAAAAA
The DNA here is from genome assembly GCA_017312745.1 of Gryllus bimaculatus. Lineage (NCBI taxonomy): Eukaryota > Metazoa > Arthropoda > Insecta > Orthoptera > Gryllidae > Gryllus > Gryllus bimaculatus. Next base: position 2,911,049 of record BOPP01000090.1, read on the forward strand.
ATCAATGTAAAAAATGTAAATAACGAATGTATTAACTATAGTCATTACCAATATGTATACTACTTTATTTACAAAAACATACACAAAAAAGTTATTCTCTATTGGAATAAAAAATGTACTTTGTTGCTTGGAATTTTATTTCGAATAGTAGAAATTTTATCTAATCCCGAACTTTCTTTACCCCTGTAAAATTTGATTTTAAATTACTTCATTTAGTAAAACAAATAAAAAGGTGACTGGTTTCCAGAAAACTAAACTTTTTTACTCGTGAATAAATACTATTGTACTATTTACTCCTGCAAATTACTGTAGTTATAGCCTGAACATATTCCTAGAATGGCAACACATTACATCTCTACAACGAAAACAGACATCGCCATCCCTCGGCATAAAAGAAAGGTACGAAAGAATGAGGGCGAAAAAAATGAAAGGCAAATCAGTGTCCAAGAAAGGCAAAGCGCGTGCGCACGACCCAGCACCAGCCGAAAAGGCAGTAGCGAGCGGCGCGCGCACCAACCACCGAGCGTCACGAACCTACCCATGGGGCGCGAAAGGCGCGGCGCCTTCGTGACGGCACGGCGCCAAACGCACGCACGCCGGCACACTCACAGCCCGCGCAGTCACGAGGCTCGCAACAGCTGCGTATCGCCCCTGGCAGAGAACTTTTTAAACGCTCGCGGCCGCCAGGAAAGCTGCGAAACGCAACGCTCGCGAAAATGGATTTTTCGGCCGCGCATGGGTGTGGTGAAAAATTGAATACGCTGCTGTGCTGCCGGCTTTCTTTTATTTATGAATACGCGCTTTTAACAGTCTTCTTCTTCCCAAGTTCGTTCTCCTTTTGGATTATTAATGTGCGAATATTTAATATTAATTTTGTGGCTCAATCTTATCTTCATTCATTCATTGGTGCACGCATCTTTCTTGTTTATTTCTTCATGAGAGAGGCAATATTTTACAATTTATATTCGTTCAACGGATTACTGAAAAGGTTATTTCAAGTGTTTCTTTATTGATCCGTTTGGTTATTTATAAACAATGAAAAATATGAAATGCTTCTTCATTCTTCTTGATTTTTATAATTTTGTGACATCTGTACACTTTTAAATACTTATCAGAAACAATATCAGGTTCCCGAGGTTAATAAAGAATAAAAGTAAAATATTCAAGACTATTTACATTGCATGTGCAATTTTTTAATGACATATTATTCTATTAAAAATACGCTTTAGTACATAAAACAAAAATAACGGAAAATATACATTGTTTTGTTCCATTGTTTGGTTGTTCTCTGGGTGCAGTAAAAGAAAACCCACACAATAGAAATATAGAGAAAATACGAGTAAGATAAATATGCCCATTAAAACAAGTTATTTAAAATAATTCTTTTAGATAAGCGCATATGACTGCTAACTGCTAATTGGAAGTATAAAAATAGGATGGAAAGCAGAGGAAATGTTTACTTCTGAAGAAAATGTAACTTTATTAGTCAAAATATCTCTAAAAGGTTTGTTGAAAAACAAACACCAATATGCCAATCTCAAAGCAATCATCTGGTAATATGAGCTGCACGCAATTATTTCATGGAACACTGAATAGACAAATCCCAATTTGAATACCTTACAAAGAGAGAATCCATTACGTGAATGAAACGATCTCTTCAGCTTGAACAGTATGTAGTCAATGAATTTCAATCGCAAAACACCGAAGAGATAAAATCCTTCCCGGGTAAAATTGTCCCTTAAAAACATTTTTAGCAATTCACAATATGAATGAAGCAAAGCAATGCAATCGCTGTTGTTATGACAACTTGTTGCAAGGGAATGCTCTTGTCACTAACCTTCATATCTGGGCTAGTTCGAAGATTCTCTTTAACACGTCTATTGTTTACAAACGGGCATTCTCGCTGCTTTTCCTCTTCTCACGCTACTCACTTGAACTTGGACTACTGCTCTACTTCTCTCCACCATTACCATCACATCGATTAGGAATCTATCTCTCATCAGAAAGGCGAATCGGCAGCTCCTGCTTTAACTCCAATTTAAATGTATTTTTCCATCAAGGTCACGAGCTGGAATGAGAGGGGGGACACTATCCAATCTGGTGACTGAATACCAAAAATTGTAAATCCTAATGAAGCTCACAATTAGATGAGTGTGTACACTTCTCCGCTCAGCTTGTGACTTTGAAGGGCCCCACAAACACTCCCCACAAACACTCCCCACAAACACCCCCCCACAATCACCCGCACAAAACACCCGCATCAAACCCCCGTCACAAACACCGCCACGAACCCGCACGAACACGCCGCACAAACACCCGCCACAAACACGCGCACAAACATCCCCACAAACAGCCCGCACAACACCCGACACAAACACCCCGCACAAGCACACAGCAACAAGCTCCCAGCCACAATCCCTCTCCACAAACCCCCACTACAAACTACCGTTTTTAGCAGCCACAATTTCCCGCCACAATCCTCCTCTCTCACACCCTATCTCACTTCCGGCTTTCCTTCATCTCGGCTTCTTCTTCCGGACAGTGCTTTCAACTCGTCTGCTCTCTCTCACTATCGTTCCCACATGTTACTTCGTCTTACTTCCTCTTCTCTTATTCCATAACGCTGCTCTCCCACCTGCGTTGACTGTGCACCTGCACGTTGCCAAAATTACTCACATGCCCCCTCCCAGCACACGGCTGTCACACCAAGTTTCCTCTGACAATCCCCGCCATCACCTTCCCTACATCCCACCCACTCTCGCGCACACTAAGTCGTGCGTTCTCGCGGCAGTGACTCACCCTCTTTCGGATCACTCCCTCCCTCTCCCACCTCCCAGTAATGGCATTAGAATACACCTCGCCTGAAATCACTAATCTTTCAATTACGCCACTCACATCTTCGCTATCGTCGTACCCTCTCTCCTCCTATTCCATGGCGCTGATCTCCCTGACAGCCCACGTACGTTCCCAGCGTGCCTAAAAAATTCCAAATATCCTCCCACGCTCCCCCCGCCCGAGCAAGCTCCCCCTTATCCATCCTCGCCACAACCACCTACGCCTCCCATCCATTCTGCCGCACACGACTTCACGCCGGCTCGCGGCAGCGCCACTCAACCTCTTTCCGCTCGTTCGCTCCTTCCCTCTCCCTCTCCCTCCCGCTCCCCCAGCCCACCCCGATTCCACGCGATCGATACTCATTACCCAGCGGCACTTGAACACGAAAACAAACAGCGAGCGTCCTGCGGAAGGCGGCAGCGGCGACGCACGGCAGCGCAGCAACAAGGCGATGCAAAAGCGCAGAGAGGTCACTCAATGATTTATCGCCACCTCCGGCTCCGCTAATGCCGTCATTCGATGTGCTGCACTCACTGCGCTGACGCTGTTGGCGTTGCCACTGTTTTTCCTCCGCACGGCGCCAGACCAGAGATCCCTATATGATAATGCTGACGGGCGTCGACAGATGTCAGCACCTGCGGACTTGTGAGCCGCAGGTGATTGTCATCGCCTTGCTATGAGGGTTAGGGCAGTGTTTGCGTGTACCTCGTTGGGTGAGACTGTTTAGGAGTTTCGAAATTTTGCGAGTAAGGGTAATTGTTGAATGAAGTGCGGTAAATATTGAAAGAATATAATGGTGAAATGATTTTGTTTCTGGAGGAACAGGATGTGTATTTTCATTGCATCGAACAAATATGTTACATTTCTGAAGGTCACCTTATAAACGAGTTTGTGTCGCAGAGATTACACAAAAGATTAGCTGAAATGTTACTGTTGCCTGATATTATTATTCGAAAAATAAATAAATAAAATAGTTTAAGTAAATTTGTAGCATAAACAAGGAGTTAACCAAAAATAAATTCTAATATTATAGATCTGTCTCTAACTTATCATTAGCCCTTTTAACTTCTTTACTTCAAAAATATTTTGGCCCCAATTTCATTATCAATTTAGGTAAAACTACGTGAAACCATTTTTCGTTAATACTATTTTGAAAGTGACATTTATTTCGATTTCGAATCATTTAGTACTGAGAGTTTATAATTAAAACAGAAGCAATACCGATAATAGTACACATTATTTCATTGATTGTAAGTTAATAACATGGTGGTCTTGAAATTAAATAATATTTTATTCTTTAAGGTATACAACAAGAACATATTTTCCCGTTTGGAAACAATTCTGACGATTTATTTAACATTAGAATATTACGTTACAAATGGTACGAGACAGCCGTCGCATCATCCCTAGTTTATTGTTTTTGACTGCATAATATCCATGTAATACAATGTATGTGAAGAGTAAATTAATATTTCTACGCACTATTTGAACTAGTTACGTAAAATTATAATGCCAGATAAACGCGTAAAAGTGTTTCCAATCGGAAAAATGTTTGTCTACATTAGGATCGACAAACCATGAACTTACCTACCAGACCACCCGATTGCGTTCGAACACACTCTCCACGCACAAAAAAAGTTCAAGTATTAAAATGTCTGAGATTTTAATGAAATTTAATTTGCAATCATTCCTAGATTTTAATACAAATAAAGAAACAAAAAGGAAAAACGCTTTATAAATTTTTTTTTAATTGAAACTATCATTCTAAAAATTTTGCAAATTACTCATATTTTCCAAAACTTGTAATAGTTTTCTTTTTCAAATTTGTAATTTTAACGATAAGGTTTTGTAAAGAACATCTCTATCTTCGATAATATACACAAAAAATTGAAATTAGAAGACCAGAACATAAGGCTCATCCACTGGAAAATACCATTTGTAGTGAAAATTGTCTACTCGCTTTCAGTGCTAAACAATGTTCACCAAATGGGTTGCGGTAGGGTTTCCGCTGGCCGGATGTTTTTGTTGGCTGGGCTATCCGGGACAAGCGCTCGAAGTCATGATGGCTAACGTTTCGGCCAGCGTATTGTGGCCTTCTTCAGAGCGTACTGGCTGCGCAGATGTTTTTTTTTCAGTTTCCCCCCTCCCAGTTTTCCTGGAGAGGCAGGAATTTATTTATCTTTGGGGTACATTATGAATAACCGAGCGATTTGGCTTGGTGCAGTTAGGAAGGCTTTCATTGCTTAAAACTAAACTATACCTAAACTATAACATATAACACATTCCCCTTTGGGTTTGTTAGTTTTTAGGCTTCCTTTTTATTAAATATTTAATGTAGATCTTGAAATTGTTCAATTTTCTTCTTTTATTTTTTTTTCTCACTCGCAATTCATTCATTAATAATTATATTTACAAACGCACTCCACTTCATTCATTCATACAAACACAAAACTTCACAACACTTTTACACTTTTAAAGCACGCCACGGCGGCGGACTTCATCAAGCGTCCGTGGACGCCGCGACGTCTTCGGTCCCAGCGACGCTGCCCAGCGGAGCGCGCATCCGCGCCGCCCGCGCGGTTTGACGGCATCCGTGAGCCAAGAGCGGTCCCTGTCGACGCATTTGCTGCTCCCGCGTCGCCAGAGCTCAGAGAGCTTGTAGCGGCGGGGCAGTGCGGGGAAGGTGAAGGCGACGTCTGTGCGCCCTTTCTTCTGTGACAAAGCCCTGTGCACGCCGCTGCTTCGCCGCCTTGCTGGTCTCGCGCAGGATGCGCGGAGCGGCCTCAGCGCCCTTGCGAGCGCCGTCTCCGCTCTCTCTCTAGCTCCGCGGAACTGGTTGCGAACGCCTAAGATCTTGAAGACGTCCGCAATTTTGGTTGTCGTTGGTCTAGTAAAAGGCAAGTGCGGGCGCGCCGAGGGCGCGCCGCTCTGTTCTCTGCTACCCGGATGGGGTGCAGAGTGGAGGGAGAAGGCTGCGCGGAATACCTCACAGCGTACCCACACAGGGACGCACAAGCTGTGAATAAGCGGCGCTTTAGAGGAATTGCTAAATCGGGGGGCCGAACGGGAGAGAGAGCGGTTTCAAAGGAGCTCGCGTGTTTTAATTTTGCAGCGGAGATACCGAGCGTGCGCATGCAGCGAAGCCTGTCAAGTAGCACGCCAGTATCTCGCTTCGCTCCGCAAGTAGATGCGTGCCAGCAAAACCACCGTTTCATTGGGGTTAGCCCTCTTACGAGTGAAGTTGACGGCGACGCATTTCTCGAGTGTTTGAGAGCGAGGCGTTTCCGACTTAGCCATTCAGGAAGGCGGGCGAGACAATCACTTAAGTATTTAACTGACTGCCTTCCTCTTCGCATTTCGCGTAGTACGCGAAATCATCGCGCGAACATCAAGAGCCCACAGCGTTGAATATCAGTTCTTGTTTCAGCAGGAAAGCGGGCGTCATTCACGTATAATCCGAAGAGGTAGGAGAAAGGAACACTCCCCTGAGGCACGCCTGCCTCGGCTCGTCTGGGGACGAGTATACGTTATTGACGCGCACTTTGAACTGCCTGTCAGAGAGAAAACTCCGCGTCAGTCTCGACGGAATAGCAATCGTTACCTCCGTCGCACCGAAAGCACTTCAAGCAAACCCGCCTGCCACACAGGTCGAAAGCACCAGCATATCCCATGAAAGACCACTGGCAGGTTCTGCTCTCTCTCGAGGCGACGGGCCGATCTCCGTGCAAAGAGCCGGTAGCTGCTGCGCGGACTGTGACCAGCTCGAAAGCCACAATATGTGTTCATCTCTGAGAAGATTGAGGACGAACGTATTTCCTGTTGCAAACGTGAAGGATCAGTTCTCTCAACTTTTTCCCTAGATGGAGAGTGATACAATAGGTCTACTAGCTCGCTCGGAATATTTATTTTATGCCCAGGTTTTGGGTATTCAGTGCAACTGAGTCGCAATCCCTCCACGCTTCGGAGAAAATAGACCACACGCCAGGCACGCCATTCAGGAGCTCGCGTAAAAATCCGCACTCCCGCGCCGCCCAGAGGCGCGCCGCTGTTCTGCGGTGAGACCGGTCCGGGGCCACCTCCTTCCTCGCATTGAGGTGTTTTGCTCCAGCGCGAAAGCCTCCTCTCCGTTAACTCGGCGTGCAGAGGTGGGAGAGAGCACAACAGCCAATGGTAATTGCTGCTGCACCGCTCCGCCACTGGCCGCACACCAGCAACACGGCGTGGCCAGCCAATGGCAGCGGCAGGCAGCGCCCGTTTCGAAGGCTCGCGGAACGCAAAACGCGCAAGCGAATTCGGCTACAGATTCGCTTTTTGGTCGCGTCGTCCACGCCGCTAAACGGGCCGAGGTGGAGACGGACCGGGCGCCCCCGTCCCGTGCGTATGACTCCTGATCGGGAGCAGTTTACTCCACTGGTTTGCGCCTAGCGCCACGAGGAAAGATGCCCAAATGTGCCTCTTCTGTGGGATTGCATTCGAAATAGTAATCAGACCATTGGAGGCAGTCTCTCATCCAATAAGAGATGAACGGAATTCTCTGCTTAGATTTGCGCGCCGCTCTCCGTCAACGGGATCCGCAAGCGGCGATGAACTTGACTAGTATCTGGATTCATTAGATCCTCTTTGCTCATCTGTGATCTCACGGGCGACGAATTCTCTACACGCTGACCAATTGTATTTTGCTTGAAAGCGATTTCATGTTACATGAAGTGATTCATGCTTCGTCGATCTCGTCTTTCGTAATTTATGGTTTCTGCCAAGCTAGAGAATTCAACTGTGTTGCGAACCTTTTGCCCCAGTTCGTGTCCGGGTAGTTCCGACAAACTAACTTGGCGTTTCCTGCAAGGGACGGCCACACGCATGTGTACTTGGGTTAATGATCGGAGTCCAGTTACGGCAATTTGAGGGGAACCACAAACTCAACGCCTTTCACAATCATAAAATCAGTAACGCCGGTTCCTGTTTCGTACTTCCGGAGGAATGCCGTGGTATTCGGTGCGCAGAAATCTCTACGCCCGCCTATCATCGTAAGATTGGCAATTTTGTTGCCGTTTCTGTGGCTGCCAGGCCCCCCAATTCTATGTCTGGCGTTAAATCACCCAGAGACTAACTTTTAGGGCTTTAGTAGCAAGAACGCATCAATTCCAGCCGGATCTGGTTCTGCTGGGCGTAGAACGGATCGATGTAGTCGCCGTTTCCTACCCCAGACTACCCCGACCGCTCTAAGCGACGCCAGAGCAATAGCGGGGATTTCGGCTTCAACGCTGCGGGCAGTTTCTCCGGGCAGCGGCGAATTGCTAGCTTCTCCGCGCCTGCCTCCAGCGCGTCTCGGCGATAACCAGCAAATCCCGCCGAGTTATGAATTCGTGTTCAATACTGAGCCAGTTTCTTGTAAGCCAGATATCGCACGTTGCAGTTTCTGCAAATGTCTCAAATTTGCTAGGCTTTTAAAGATTGCACTTTCGCGCGTTCCAAGTGCAGCGGAGAGGTGCTATTCGACTTGATCATAACACGTTCTGATTTTTCTAGACATTGTCGGTATCATTATTTAGGATTGCTCAACATCGCTAAGAACTGGCTCTTAGTGACTGTTTGGCGGCGGCTGCGGTGAGTGGGCAGCGCGCTGCCGGCGCCGCCCGGAGCGGTGGTGCGTTGCGCTCTGGGGAGGGCGCTGCGCCGAGGCCGCTGCGCGACCTCGTCCAGGCCCGCGCCCGGCCGCATAGCTGCCGGACCGACGCGCCGAGTTTCTATAGGAATACTTGGCGTGAGGGTCCTCGGTTCCTATGCACGCGCGTCTACGGACGCGTGGACGTCAATGGTGTTGACTGTGAAGGATGCCAGGCGTGATGCGCTTACAATTGCAGCAGACGGCTTTAATTAAATTTCCAGCCGTTTTTTGGGCAATGCGCCCGTTCCGCGTTTGTGCTCCTGCAGGGCTGACCCTCGCCCGTGCGGGCGACAGCGCACATCGTCACTCCGCAATTACGAGCGATCTGGCCCATCGGCAGCATGCGAGCAAAATCGAGGTCTGGCCCACTATCTCTTTCCCTTCTGGCACATCGATTGCGAAAGATTTCCTTATTGTTTTAAGATAAGATATTACGCGACGCGGCGCTGTCACTGAGGGTACAGGCGAACGTTCTGTGGAGCACTTTCACCGCCCGCGATTCGGTGCCTGTTGCGACCATTGTTACAACCCGGAATCGTGGTTTTTCATGGCCACCTCGTCTTCCTTAAGCAGATTTGTCTATGCTCTTTGAGAGCGTAGCGAGCTTCCTTCCGAGCAGACAGGCAGCGTTCCTAGGAATGGGGCAGGTGGCTGCGGGATTGTGAAGAGAACGGGTGTTAAGATGCGGGGGGGAGAGGCAGAATGGGATCACGGGGAAGGTGGTCCACATAGACAGGAAGAGAAGAACATTCTGAAAAGCATAAGGCGAAAAGAAGGGAGAATTCTTCACAGGGGGCCGCCTGAGAGGCAGAGCGACAATCAAGCCAACTCGCGGCCCGATTGATAGTTCACCAAAATGAGCCACCAATGTTCACGCAAATGACCACAGATGTCGCCACAGATTTGTTTGTTTTCAGTATTGGGACGCATGCAATTGGATTCTGTTACACTACATATTTGATAAAATGACTTACTATGAATTAAAGAATGAATAATATCCATAATTTTGGTATCAGGAACCCGCAAAGTGAATTTTTCTGACAAAAGCGACACATTTTCCGGCTGTATATATTTTTCTTTTTACGAAGTAGATGCGCAAAAATAATAAGATAAAAATGAAAGAGTACCACATGATAATATGAAATTGATTGTAATAAAGTACTTCTATTTCTTTGAACGGACATTTACCAGATCTATATGAATTTTCAAACGGCTAATTGGTTTTCGCAGCTGCTGTAACGTATAAAGCTAAAATAAGAAGAAAATGATTTTTACTTTTTAAGATTAGAAATCATAATACGTAAGTGAGCGTAGAGATTTTTTACCCAATGATTATTCCTTGTTTTAGTTCACTTAATGAGTGATGTTAATACGTTTTATAGATTACGCAGTATGGTTTGCAAAAATATATTAATTATTGGAAGAAAAAGTCTCAGATATCGTCAGAAGAGTGTACTATTTTTTTTAACCGAAAAACATGTTTCCCTCTCATTTCTGATATATATGTTAATAATATAGCCTAATGGCTCAGTGCGTTGCCTTCGCAATCGAGAGGTCCGGGTTCGACCCCCGAGCCGGACATCCTGACCGGGGATATTCGTTGTATCCCTTGCTTACAGTCAAATGCTGCGATGGTTAAAAAATGTCACTATCACCTCCCGCTCCCTTCCACCGTCATCCTAGTCCTTTCAGGCCTTAGCATCACCTTATCACTTCATTCAGTACACCCTGCACAAGGCAGGAGCCCCTTGCCCTTAATAAGATCTTAGTTGGATAATAATCATACTGTATTGATCTATCATATCAATTAGTTGATTATCAATTACAAAACAGTTTATTTTACTTTCAATTTACGCAGCTAATGCCTTACGGGTATTGAAAAACCATTTTATGCATAAGTACTATATTTTTAATTGTTGTTAGAAGACCTGTTCAAAGCAACAGACACTGTTGATAGCAAAGAAAACTTGCAAGTATCTAATACATTGAGCCTATCAATGAAAATACAAGGAATGTTATTTTCATTTCATTAAATAAAAGTGAACGCTTCATGCATTTAATTGAGGTCAATTAGCTCGAGACATTCGCAGCAAAGACGATTGGGACCTTCATTCGGAGGTCTCTGTTCCACACAGTTGTGTCCTCGTTTAATGTTTGCTCCCTTTTTTCTCGGTCTTGACTTCTTGCAAAACAGGGTCGAGCGTGCCAGAAAGACCACGAAACTTCTCTTTGCCACGACAGCACAATGAACAGATGTCAGTAGAACGACCTGCCAAGACGACAAAACAAATACTGAAGCCATTTCGGAAATGGAAAGCTATCGATCCTCAAATCTATATGATGGAGATTAAACATGCAATCAGAGGCTACGAATTTTGAATATTTGTGGTTACGTAAATGTAGGACTCAACGAATCACAGAATGGCTTTGCGTCCTTACGATTGTCAGATCACTTACTCAGCAGACTATCACGCTGGTTTTTTTGGGAAATTTCGAAGTGTAAAGAACATTGTACGGTATGAAAAAAATTATTCACGTAGAAATATTACGTACATGTGTCGCCAATTCTGTTATACTATTGCCCGAGTACGTAGTATTTATGTAGTTTTTCCTGATACTTGGGATCATTGGCTTGGCACAGGTCGACACGTTCAGATCCTTGAGTTGACTACGAAAATACCTGAACGAATCATCTCGCAATGTATTTACCTCGGCCAAGCCTGTTATTAGGAAAAATTATTAATAATTATAATCATGTTATTTTTCCTGTATTCTTCACTGTTTACCGAGTTGTGTTGTACGAAGACAGTTCTGAATCGTAAATGTTAGTTCAGAAAGTGAATACATTAAAAGAATCAATTGAAAGAAACAAAACTACGCAGGATATGAATGTGTATAAAAAATCGTAATAAGCATTATATTCTGTTATTTTGTCTTGAATGTCTAACTTGTTACATATGACAATAGAACGTTAATTATTACAAATTTCTCACATTTTAATCCCTTATATTTAAATGTACGCAAAGTGATAATATATTGCAGTAAACGTACTGAAATGTTTATTTACAAAAGAATATTTCGCCTCAAATGTTTAGGAAGATAATAGTGTTTCACGGAGAGGTCCTAAATACTGACCATTTATAAATTCGTCAAATCAGAACTCGTCAAAACAATCAAGTACATAAAACATTCAAATGAGTATGCACATAACGCAAATATCAAAGTACGACATTATGAAAACGAATACCACTACACCACAGTACTGTCTACAACTTTACAAATGTCATAAAATATTTCACAGCACCAGTGAAAAATGTCACTTCATATTTGTTCCTTTTTTCTCATATTTTATCGTCGTGTTCTCAAAGCAACCGGCTTTGATTCAGAAAAAAGGGCCACGTAACCACATAATTTGCTAGGATTAAAAACACAACAAATAATTTCAACAATTTATGGCATCTCAAGAGCAACTTGCGCTATCCGGGCTTCGCACAACCTGTTCAATTTGTAATTAGAAAACTTTGTTAATTTGGAACCTTGCGCGTGGGTAAATTTAAACGGCTTACCACAACGCAGGGATATTTCGCAACGGAATTAGCCAGCGAAACCGGAAGCGGGGCTGGATGGCGCAGGAACACAGTGCGGGATTAACATTCTGGCTGACAGGGCAGCCGCGAGGCCCCGGGCCTGTACGGGGATTTCGGAACCGAGAGAGCCTGGGAACCGTCTCGCCTGCAACATACAAGGTACTTGAATCCGAAACCTCAAGTAGATGCGGAGTGTAGTGACTAACCTTGTTATTCAGTGGTTCTTGTTACTGTCCAATTTAGTTACTCTTTCTTATTGATTAATTGGTGTTACAAGGCGCGTCATCTTATAAGGCAATTAGTCCAAAAGTGTCGTGCATGTTTTAAACACGGGAAGTGGCAGTGATCTTCCCCTGCTGGATGGTGAGAATCGGCGCCAACCTGTCCATCGTGCAGAAGGGTTTCCTTTACCCTTTCCTTCCTTACTTCTCTCCCACCAGTGGGGCGCCACCCCAGCCGGCACAAGTTCTGAATTCCTGACTTGTCTCTTGACATGTGTAGTTACGGGCAACTATGCATGCTGTTAAAGCTTCTGAAGTAATGACCCTGGCAGTTGACGCGCCAGGAAACACGAAAAACTCAATCATACTATCAATTGTACAAAGAAATTAGTGACATCGATAAACATGCTGCTACCGTTGGTGTAGAATCCATTCTTTTCAGAAAAAAAATGTGAATGGACAGTCAACACAGAAGAAAGGCGTTCTGCGATGCCATTGAAATAAAAGTTATAACAATTTTTAAAATATTTAAAAATGATTTCTAGTGTTCGTTAATTTGGAACCAAATCAATAAATGGCTAAAACTAACTAAAATGGAGAAACTCTTCTGCCTGCTCTACCCGCCTCGTATGCCCCTCAAGGCCTGCCGGTTCTGACTACCCTCTCCCGGTTAAACCCACAGTTGCTTCTCAACAATACCCATAGATAGAATAATAATTGTGTAATTGAACTCACTTTGGATTACTTTTTGGGTTCGCGAACCACCCATGTGTTCCTCTATGTTCGCAAGAAAAAGTTTTATTAACAATTTGGGTTCCTATTATTTATTGATGTTTCGGGCACAACTGTTATGGCCTTCTTTAGACCCGTTACTGTAGCTAATGCTTTATCCGGGAGGTGCTGCTTCCCCGCTGAATGATATGATTCGGCGAGCGCTAGACGCCGGCTTGCGAGGGATTTAGTCTCCAGGTATCTCCCACTGCGAGACACCACTCCCGTCGGGACAAGATCTAACCTCCGGACTGGTCTCCTGATGTGTGCATCAATGACCCCAATCTCAATCAGGTTTTCGTCGTGAAAAAAAAACCTCATTCAAATTGCGTTCGTATATCTCTTTCAATGACCTTTTCATTAACTACTGTATTAATTTTTTTTAAATGGTCAGGTGGAAGAACAGGTTAATTAGCCTGAACCTCGCCATCAATAAAGACTATTAATTTATTTATTTTATTTTATTTTAATTAATTAATATATTTATTTTTATTTATGTTTTTATTTTTTATTTATTTATTTATTTATTTATTTATTTATTTATTTATTTATTTATTTATTTATTT
>BOPP01000090.1:2926625-2940133 GCA_017312745.1 Gryllus bimaculatus
ATCTCACCATATCACGTCACACACAGTTCTTAACTGTTTTTGACGTAAATAAATACAAATACAAACGACAATGCTGTCTCTGAGCTAAACGCAGCCGGTCGAGCGCCTTGGAAAGAAGTGTCACCCCGTGTGTTGGTCCGCGCGGAAGAATGTCTTAATTCGGTTCCGTTCGCGTCGGAAAGTTGGTGGCTCGCGCTGCGGGAGTTGCTGGCGACGACGAACAACTCAGGAAAAGGCAGCTTTCCGCTGACGCTTCAAGTAGCGACCGCGCGCGGGGGATATTTACGAGCGCCGGGCGAAGCAGGAACCAATGTCGCGCAAACAAATAGTTCTCGAGATCGCGACAGCAGCGCTCCACAGCGGGAACGCCCGCGCAAAGGAGCGAACGTTGAATGTATCTGGTCAAAAAAAGTTACGTTGGATAATCTCGATGACATAGTGCACTCATATTCTTCTTCCTCTTCTTTACTTCCAAGGATAAGGATAGCAGCCCGTTTGTTTTTCACTCCAGTCTCCTTTTCATTTGGCGTATTAATTGTCTTTTTTCAATAGGTTTGTAGTTGAGAAATGATTTTAATCCTCTGCTTATTATAAATTATGTCTACATATTGTATACATTCCATCTTTCTATACAACTTTTCCTATATTTCCAGAATTCCTTGTTTCGAGTTCAAACATAGTTTAAAAAGATTCTAAAGGGGCAATGATATTAACTCAAAAATAATCATGATTGAACATACTTATTATGTACTAATTCATATATTTCAAATAAAACTTTTGAGACCACTTGACATGACTGATGATAACGAAGTTTCGCAAGCTTTCTGACAATAATTAAATTTATGTTGACAATTGTAGCAGGCAGAGGTGGCGTTTCTGAAGGCGAGTCTGCAACTGAAGCCCTCTTGACCAGAAAATCCACAATTGAAGTCCCGTTAGTTGTAGAATATTCACCACCAGATAAATGACCTTAGACAGTCGCCAATTCTGTCACAACCTGGACGAGAGTATTCAAAGCTCGCTGCTATGTTCAGTCATATCCATGGTTTTTTCCAACAGTATAACAATATTAAGGAGTTTTCTTGACCAACGTTAATACTTGTTAGAAAATCAGCGTCCGACGTCATATTCGACATCACCAGTTATCTTCTGTTCACTCCGAAATCAGCAGACCGCGAATATTATGAAAGAAATACGACGAATTATAATAATGTTGGCCAATATAACTTCTTTCATTATGCAGTCATGCAGATCGTCTTGATTTATATTCAAAGATAAAATATAAGCGGTAAATCAATATTATTCCGACAAATTTCAATTGAATGCCAAAATAGTATTCTAGTCAACAGACTTTCAACACATTTTCCATATCCTGATCTCTTTCACAACCTTACAGACGAAGTATAACCAGAGCCCAATATCCTCATAAAAACATTCTCCATCGAGCAAGAAAATCTAAAGAGAAAAGTTAATTGTTGATTGATCAGTGATTTCGGGTGCGACAACTACTAAGGTCATTAACCCCGTAAGTCCAATGCATGTTGTTTCCTTGGGAGGTGGCGGTAATCTTTCTCCACAATGGAGACACCCGGCTCCAAACTGCCCGTAGTTTAGCACAGTTTTCCACAACAAGGTATCTCCCGCCAACGAGCCACTGGTCCAGACTGAACAAGCTCTAAGCGTTCGACCGGTTTTCTGGCATGTGTAGTAGTGTAGTGCATGTAAGTGTAAGTGTGTGTATATAAGGGCGGGGCGTGTCTTTGTCAGGGTACTGCCCTGGTATTCGCCTGGTGCTGATCGAAGAAACGGAGAACTATCGATCAGAGCAGCTGGCCTCTAGAATTCTTCTCTAAAAAGCGGTTGAATTCGACCTAGCTATGAAGCTAGTGTAGCTCGTGTAGCTAGTATCGAAAATCCTGCCACTGTCAGAACTCGAACCAAGGACCCGCCGATCAGATCCACTGCAGTGACATCAGTTGACGCCCTGAGTCACCTCTCCTGGTAGAGAAAAGTTGGTGATCCGAGAAACGGAACAGATTATTTCACCGATACACACATGTATCTTAAGGGCAGCTAAGTTCAGCAACAAACAATGTTACCGACGATGCCATCTATATTTTCATTTGAATATCTAGTTAACTACATCTCATTTAAATTTTCATCATTTTTTTGCTCTTCAAGAACTTGTGACTTCAATAATGGATTAGAGTAAAAGGTACGAAATTACAGAATACTGTAATAGCAAACTTTTAAAAAAATGTATTAAAATTTTTGGTTCACCTTTTTCGAATATGTCAATGTGTCGAGGGGCTTCCAGATTGAGCGCTGCACACCAAATATCCGACAAGATCATAAACGCAATGATTTTTCATTCATCACGAATATATCTGGCACCCGACTGTAATACACATGGCCGTTTCCTGTCTGACTCCCTGGATTGTTACGGCAAAGAAATGGTCGTATCTACTAGGTTGTCACAAGTAATATGATGCAATTAATCTGAAAACAATTTCGATTTTACTACAATACGTATGATTGTTTCGAGAACAGGAAGATTTCATAAGACAAAAAATTATGGTTTTAATATTATTTCAATTTTTTCATTCTTTCATTGCAGTTTGAGGATCTTGTTTGCGGTAATTAGTTGTCAATTTTAAAATTTATTTATAAGAACCATTGACAATTTTCTATGTTCATATTTTATTGTGTTGTATGTTTACTTTGTAGGCTATCTCTTATACTAAATACAAACTATCAGTATGTTAGATGACAACGAGATTTTGAAATATGATGGGTATCTCAATTTACTTAGATTTGTTCTCAATTTCACAGTAAATATCATATCTTCATTTTATAACGCTAAAAAACCCTTTACATCAAGTAAACATTAAGAGTATAATTGTATGACTTCCAATGAATATAAACTTAAATGATTCTTGTAGACTTAAAGGAAAGAAGTCGCAAAAAAACAGCGCAAAAAGAATATACATCCGGGTACGACAAATCCGTAATTCATGAGAATACTAAGAGGGAGCTTATGATTTCACTTGCGAACCACTGCCCGCCAGCATCTGGCTCCGTCCTTTCACCGCCGGCCGCTGTCCCTGCCCCTCCCCTTCCGGGAAGGGGTGGTCGTAAAACGCAGGTCGGAGTCGGCGGGGTTCGCTCGGCACCCTTTCAGCATGTTTCCCCTCGAAAAATACGGCTCTGGGAGAGGCGCACCGACGCAGTGGGTACCGGCGGCCGTAGAGAACGAGTGGGCAGAAAGAAGAGTAAGGAGAGAGAGAGGGAGAGGGAGAGAGAGAGAGGGTGTGTGTGTGCGCGAGGGGGAGTGTTTGGGTTAGTAAGAAGGTGGTTGGGCGGGTAGGAGGGTATGTTGGAGGGAGCTTTATGGTGAGTACGAGAACGAACGTACGGAAAGAACGGTCATCCCTGAGGTTGGGAGGGTTGAAGAAAGGGTTTGGAATGAGTAGTGGTGGCGTAGACGTGCACCGCTCTGGAGAGCGGGGGGGCGTTTCGAGGCTAGGCTTACTAACAACAGTATTGCAGCCGGCGCGCACTCGTCGGTACGCGAGCGGAGCAGGGATAGCGAGGCGGTGTTCGTGAGAGGATGGGGACTATAGGACTCATTGTGTACGCTCAGGCAAGGAAGCCGGAGAAGTGGTTGGAGGGATGGGGGCGGTAGGATATGCTAAGTAGGTTGGACCTGACGAAGGGTGCAGTCTAAAGTAGTAATGCCAGTGCTGAGGTGGATATGGAGGCGCGACGAGGAGTGTCTGGGTGATGACGTGAGGGGAATGGTAGCACTGTATGGGTATGAGGGCAGGTGAGGGCATGTAAGGAATCAAGCAAATGGTGGAGGGGAGGAGGTTCTGGAGAACTGGACGAGGACGGAGGATTGGCTGAGATGGTCGCCGAGGAGAAATCGGTCACTGAGTCGATATACGTGACGGACGGGTAACTAAATGGATCCCCAAGGAAGGGGCACGGTGAGGGGCGAGATGACCAATTGTAGGGAGGAATTGGGAGAATATAGCGAGTGGGCTGGTGGTGGCGAGATGGGCAATGCGGCGAGAGAGGGGCAAAGCGGCCAAGCGGGTGTGGGCGGGCGGGAGCATGCTTGTGCTAATGCCTCAGACTGTAGTGAAGGCGCTTGGGGATTGAAAGAGTGATCAATCGACATTGAAAGCAGACTCTCTAGTTTAATGCGGCAGAGGAGGATTGACGAGGTCGTGTCGAGCGAGGAGCAGGAGGTCATGTCGCTGTAGGAACTCGCACGAGAGATAAATGACTATATTGAGGATTCACGGACAGCTGGCGTCGACAATGGTTGAGGCCCGTTAGTCCGTGAAACGGGAGCTCGAACAAGCCGCGACGTTTCTGACTGTGCTGCAGGCTGAGGAGGTCGAAAGAGACTCCGGTCTCGGGCGCAAGCCATTAGCGGCTACCGTGATGGACATATGGGAGCGGTTGGAGACGGTCACCTAGAGGATCACGCAAGCTCTGAGAGTAAAGGCGTGGGTGTCCGTAGGTGACCGGTGCAGATCGTTGGCATTGCACATTCACATCTGAAGTACACTGTATCTCCGGCGGTGAACATGTCAATGCAGAGGTGTCGGTCCGCGGGGTCGGTTGTGAACTCTGCTCTTTCGGGACCGGTGTGTTGGGCTGCGCGTGTCTGCGCTGCCCAGAAGCCCAATGATTGGAACTGGATCCCTAAGCGTCACGTCGACGTGGTGGTCGGGTGTAGCGAGTATCAAGCAGTATGCCGCAGCCTCTTTCTCGGAATCCGTCTCTTCCTTGCTGCGATGTCTAATGGCCCTTGGACCAAGCCAAACGAGTTTACTACCAGTGCAACCGCTATCGACATGTAAACATAATCGGCTCGGTCGCATGGCGTGGTTGTCTGCGGTATACTGGAGAGAACACTTTAGATCCTTATCTTGTCTGCTTTTCCTTTAGTAATATGGAGCAAGGAGAGTGTGCTCCTCTTGCAGGGTAACGTTACCGAAAGGTTGCGTAGTCATTCTCTTTACTTCCATTGACGTATGGGGCATTCTATTGCTGCCTCATCTTGACCTGTGCATGTCTTTTAATCTTTCTTACTTACAATAGATTTTTTAATCTCCATAAATCTTTAATGTCTTCGTAACTTGGCAATGGGTCCATTTAACTCTAAAAAGTGAACTACACTGTTCTAATACTAATTGATGCTCTCGTTTTAGATGATTTATATATGACTATAGAATCAGAGGACATAGTCCTTCAATGTTTATCAACAAGTATGCTCACTCGGCAGTTGCTCATTACCTTAACGTTCTGAACTGACAACAACTCCATCAGACCTCATTTATTTCAGTCCCCAATACAATTTGTCTGTTACCACCATTCTACCGCCATTATATTGTATATCCTTCTTATGCACATCGACCTAGCCATTTTAACTGTACTACATTCGCGAGGGACGATCTCACGATATCTATCACCGAAAATCTTGCCTCATTACTAAATTTCGTTATAGCATGTAATTTCAGACTTGCATCAGCGAAGTTATATTATGGCTCTTCAATACTGTGCTGCGCATTTCGTTATGCGTAATGTCTATAGTGTTAATGCTTTGACTCCCTTTTGCAGCACTCCACATTTTCTTCGCCACATCTAATGAATCTAACTCGTGTTTTTCTTTTAAGTTTCACAATTTCAGAAAAGAAATTATGTATAAATGTTGTCCTTATCACTTTTACCCAGGGGCACTTTTCATTGGATATATACTGATTACCATGACATCAAAATGGCTCGACAAATATAAATATGTCTGCTATCGCAACTATGCCGATGACAGTAAGTTGGGTACTTGCCTCGGTAAGGTATTGAAAACAACTCTCAACTACGATGAAAAATATGCTCGCCATCAAGACATCACTTGGGTACTTATTCAACACATCTCTACCCGTCTGCTGACTTGGACCAAAGCAGTCTGAATTTCTGCATCAATTCTTTAGGTACATGATACCGTACACCCCTCCTCCCCCATCCCGCGTGATTCGATGTATTAATGCTCCCGGCTTCACCCTGAGTTAACATATAACGTAGTTTATTCATGCGTATCCGCATCTTCTGCGCCATTTCCGCCATCACGTCTTGCCCTTTTCTCGCCTTAAATTCAATGAGTTCAATTTCCATAACCCCCTCATTGCCTTGTCATCGCTGATTAACCACGAATTAACAGGCCGTACTTTGCTGTACTCCCCCCACAGTACTTCCCGTTCTTTTTCTTGTTAGCCGCGGGGCCTCCCCTCTCTTTTCTGCTAATACCCCCTGATTCCTACTGTCACCACTTCTCCCCTTCCTAGAGAACAAGTCACCCGCGTCGGCTTTCTCCCTGCGAATTAGCTCCCGCGGGGTCCCGTCGTCTAACTTTCGCACATCCATGTAGCCTTCTTCGCTGTCATAATCACCGTCCCCCTCCTTCCCTAACCGCCATTCTTTCTCCCTTCCCCCCTTTTTCGTGTTCTACACAGCCGTGCCTCGTCACTCTCCATCGACCACGCAGATCGTATGCTTGTGTCTGCTCACACTTTTCTTCCATACCGCGCATGCAGTTGCGCGGGAGCTGTAGCTAGTCCACTCTTCGTGACCCTGTAAACGCACAGGCCATCGAACAACCCCACCCCTTCCGCCACCTGGCTCCCGCTCGCTCTATGCCGAGACACCATCCACGCCCGCCCCCCACGCTCGTAAAGCGCGGCCACCGTTCAGCGAATCCGCCCTGCGCGCCCGCTTACTTCCACCCCGCCGCCGGCCCCTTGGCCCACTCCTCCGTCCCGCCCGCAGCCACGTCACGGTCGCCTTCGAGAGGCCTCGCCGCCACGTCGAGACACCGGTTAGCGTGGGCCTAACCGGTCCTAGCTACCCATGAGGTGGAATGGGGGACCGCGCCCGCGCCCAATGTGCGTCGGATGAAGTCACACGTCCTCAGAAGGGCGGCCGCGGACCCTGTGCACATTGCCGTCGGGGGCCTTTGGCAGCGTGGGTGGAGTACGAGCACTGTAGCCCGGTGCGTGCGGTGGCTACTCCCCGCTCGTGTATCATCGAGGGGTGTCATACGTCGTAGCTGATGAGCCGGTGCACTATGGAGTATTTATGCCATTTTCAGTTGCCGGCTCGGACGCCGATGTTTTTTCGTTGGCCTGGTCTCCTGCGTCATCGGCTCTTTAGAACAGAGGCAGACAGGACGACTTGGCCCTGGCTTGGCACCCTAGAAGGTTGGCGTACGATCAACGCCACTCTAGTCGCTACCCGTACAGCTAGATGCAGCGTGAGGTCTAGCCTTTATTGGCGCAATCAACGGCTGGGCGCCTGACCTTATCCGATAGTGCAGCAAATGCTAGGCGCTCAAGTTTCTGTCGGCAACTCTCACGACCACGTCTAGCCATCGCTCCCTTCTCCATCGTCTCCTGTTTTATTTCCTCCACCTGCCTAGTTGGCTATCCTCGGCGGAGACATGGACATTTTGGTGCGGGTCGTTTACTTCTCGGCTCGGCGCAAAGGGGCCTTGTGCGAAACACTATCGTGGCATGTGGAGCGGGAATGACATCAGCGACTTCCGGTATTCTGCCGCAACGTTGAAACAACGATGTCCGTCGTGGCGTGCGTCGCTGCGCACACGCCGTCGACTGTCTGCGCCCCTTTCGCAATGAGAATATCTCTTCGACGCTTAGATAGTTTCGAAGCCAATTCCATCTGCTCGACTCTCTCCCTGCTTTACTCTGGTCGTAATTTGCTCTGTAGTCGCTTGCATCATGAAATTTTTGGACAAAAGCCGCGCAACGGCTAGACTAATTTCTTCTAGCTTATACTCTTTTCCTTGTTCCAATAGCTTCATCCTCCGGACCATTAATTAATCTTCTTCGCTTCTGCGCCTCATTCTCAGCTGACTGCTCGAGTCTTTTGTACGGTTTCGCTTCCTTTTCAGCTCATGATTTTCATGCGCGCTGGCGCTTGCGTGAGTGGATACGACTATTGCTGGTGGCTTAGTGGTCAGTGGATCGCACTGGTGCTAAACTGTGCCTGAGTCAAGTGGATCCGATTAGCAAGGCAAAGTTAATTGTTTGTTTCTGTGGTAGCAGTTCTAAAAGTGTTCTCTTTAGATATCTAGGTAATGTCTTCCGGCGTCTCTAGGATCCGTCATTCTATATTTGCTTTACTTACAAGGGTACGTGTAATACCGAGATCTCCGTAGTTTTCCGGATTACTGAGCTGTGGAACTTTCTCTGAGGAATTATGGTACAAGTAGCGGTAATCCTAACCAGGAAAACAATCAGTAGTGACATGTAATATACTTTCGAGACTGATCATACTTGAATACAGTGCGAGTGAGTATTATTTAATACTAATAGAGTTTTCACATATGCAAAAGATTAAAACTTGGACCCACTATTGTTTCATTTTGATCACCTTTCAGACTTTTGATTTTCAAAGTATATATATTACATCAATCTTCTCGATTGGTTGTTAGGGTCATGGGTTGGAATTATTTTGCAGTGTACGACTGTGTGACATACGGTCCTCCTATCACAAACCGATTCTCTTCGCTCTGCTTCGTATCAGCATCATCCTATCCATCGTGCTTAGTCCCTCTCCTTCCACACGCATCGTCTAGGGCGCCGTGGGCCTCTCGCAGAACCGGTCTGCGAGATCGGGCCGTGTTAACCACTCTGACGGCTGGCGTCTGATTCCGCGAGGTTAATACTTGATCCCACACTAAACATGAAAGGAGTTCTTCTGATTTAAATAGGTTATAACTTCTAGCTTCCACAATACAGGTTCACCTACATGACACTGGCCGTTAATAAGTGCAGTACGTACGGTGCGATGTGCCTTATCGCACTGCAGGCGATTCACCTGTTTCGATGACACCTTTGAAACGCTGAGGGCGTAGGAGAGGAGGCGGTTACAAACTGACTGGAGTGTTAAAGAAGTACGCGGCCAAGCTTGCTGCCTTAGTGGCTTGTGTAGGCGCAATCTAGCTAACACACGTGCACTCCTTTCATAATTACTGTTTGTCGACTTTTTTATACAATTGTTTTGTAAATTTCTCCAGAGTTCAACCCGCACGAGACAAACGATCCCTGGTGTCCCTTTTTAGTAGAGCTACTGTTCTCTAATTGTTAGAAGATACTGAAAATTATGGCAGGACAGTTGTTCCGGGGAAAATCTTTATTTTTAGAATTGAGTCTTTACATTGACACCGAACTGATACACGGCCAACCGGGAGGCGACTCCTTTCGAATATTCGAAAACTATCTTTGCTTATGCATTGTGCCCGATTATATAAGAGACCTACGGTCCTTATGGAAATATTATGATCTACGCATATTAGAGAAAATCTTGGACTTATAGAACATCGTTAGATTTGATTTCTGAGCCTGAACTTTTAATAATCGGTATGATGGGCGACTATCGTAAAAAGACCGTCTTAAAAAATATTTCTGGTTATTATTGTGTCGAAAAATCTTGTTTCAAAGTTCAATTTCCTCCGACAGAGGAATATCTGTCGTACATTTTTTCCTTAATAACGTTAACTATCTGTTCTAATATGCTCACGATAAAAAAATAAAATTATACATTTGCCGTATTGCGCATTTGCATTATCAGCAAGAGCGATGTGTTAGTATTCGTTTCTATACATTTATCACTGCAAATAATATTTTTCGTACATGCCCCGCAAAGAGTTTTCAATTCTAAGTGCTATATCCCGAAGCTCGGGTTAATACAGGTTCTGGAAGAAATCGCTGAACGGTGTAGGTGCGTTATGTGAACACGACGGCCAGACTCAGATCGAACCGATAAGGTCAGCACTTGTCTGATGTAATATCAATTTTTTTCTCAAGGTGAAACAAGGATTCATAACTAACAACATGAGATCTTCAATTGCCACGCTTAGAATATCCGAAAGACGGATATGTATACCCGTTATCAACTGACTGATTTCAGTTATTTGTCCACCTCGATACAATTGGTGTATCATCTTTTGTGAATCCTACGCGCCATATCCGCGTCCGTGTCTTCCTCGGCTCTCCGCCCTGTTCCGCCTCTACGCGTGCTTCTTCCGAGTCGTTGTTATATTGCTTAATGAGTTGAAAATTCTATTTTATGCAAATTATAGGTAAACTTGCCATTTAATAGTTTTTACTTTAGGATACCAGCAAGCACAGCTTGTACATCCACAACGCCACTCTCTGCACCATAATACTCTATACCTTAACTCCAATGTCGAATAATTGTTGAGGTTTGTATTCTAAAATTCTTATTTACTATTAACTGCTAACCCAATCACTCGAAGGGTTTACAGAAGCACTTACCAATTTCTCTCGACTAACTTTATTAATTTCCTGCGGTATAAGCCCGTACACGGATAAGGATGCTAGACGAAAGTATTTATGTCGGACGTTTCACATTATTTAGAGGAGATTCACCGAAGCGCTGGCGAGTTTGTAAGATATAAAAATATGAAAGAGACAATATAATTAATCAAGAGAATCTAAACAGAGGAAACAAGATAAAGAAAAGAAGAAAAGACGAGAGGAGTGGGCACAACGAGAAGAGAGGAATGTGATTATTTGCATTTTTGAGAAGAGGTGTAATTCAGTGTCGCACGCACCGGCTACCGTGATCTGTACTCTTCTCATGAGCGGTTCGCAGCCTATTTAAACAAACTCATTTGACACTACAATCTACGTAACGAGATAATATTCCCATTGGAGTATATGCTCGAGCTGAACACTACGAACTTTCACAAAACGACCCACAGCGGTGATTTTTATCTCAACTCTGACGCGTCAACAACCGTAAGAGGGTCGTAATTGTCCACGATCTCCACCGTATACCTGTTCGCGAAAGGCCCTTGCGTTGGCGTAGCGGGAAGGTATAAGACCGCTATCGTCCAAAAAATTTCCCTGATTCTGTCTCTTCCATCCAAGAGCTTAGCATTGCGAAATAAGAATCGAGGATGATTGAAGCAAAACGATGTGCACGTTGACTCGGACGATAGTAACAATGAACCATCCCTATCGATACTGATGCATACTCCGATTTATTTGCCCAACCTAATACTTCTTTGGCCTTGTGATTGAGTGAGCTAAGCTATAGGTACTACGTAGAGTAACACTTAATCCTCCAATCATTGCTACAGACTGGTCAATCTCTGTCTGTGTTGCTAACCGATCGTACATCGCCACTGCAACCACCAAACGCGCACTGGGCAGATGAGAAACGCGGAACTGGGTCAGCAATCGACACGAAAGCACGATCCAACGTGGCGCCGACCTTAGGGCGCAGTCCGCGGCGGGGCGGACTGCCGCAACGTGTCACAATGAGCCTTGCTCGGGCGCTCACCGCCACTGCCTCGGAATCCTGTCCCAGACTGACCGTTCAATGTTATTCGTGAGCGCGTTCAGTTTAACTCGTGACCAGCCCCGGGTCGGCGCCTCGGTTGAGCCATAGAACCGTGGTGCGAAGCGGGGGACGGGCGGTGAGGGTGGGCGTCGATCCGCGGGGAGCCTGCGCGAGTCGGTTAGGTCCAACGAGTCAGAGCGCCCGGGTGGAATTCGAGGTGGGAGCCCAGGCGGTTAAGAGTGGCGTTGGCGTTGCCCGCCGACAATTGATCTGAGGTCCCGAAGAGTATAACGGGGTCATATTCGTAACACGTTTGCGCATAATGAGGACGAAGACGTAGCTTTGGCGATGTGGGTACGAGCAAGGCGCCGCGAAAGCAGAGGTTCTAACTAAGGAGGTGAAGCAGAGGGAAGTGCCGTGAGGAAATAATTGGCGAGGTAGCGAGACGGATTGATACCGAAATGCAGTGTCGTTGAAGCGGACAGAGGAGATACTGTGAAGGAGGAGAATGGTAGAGGAGATGAACGGGTGGGGTTATAAGATTAGTGGGGAGTGCCGTATAAAGAAGCCGAATCGCTGGGAGGATAGAGGGATAGAAATTTGAACAATAAGTTTCGGGAAGAATAAAGCACGACGAGTCTTGGTAGATGGTAAAGGTAATGTGAAGCGACGCTCGAGGAGGAGAATGGGTGGAGAGGAAGGACAAGGTCGGGGCCTTTGGGCGAAGTTTGCCTGGCGAGCAGGAACGAAATTAGTGGGCGAGGAGGCTACGTAAGGTGTACTTCACTCAGGTGAACGGTTTAGAGAGGTCATGGACGAGGAGTGTAAGCAAAATGAAAACCTATAAGGGACATCGTGTGGGAAAGAAGTAGATGAGTGAGAAAGCATGAGCAAGTGAGCAAAGGCAATCAATTCAAACGACAGCGAAGTAGCAGATAAGAAATTTCGGCAAGCGCAATATTACGAAGTGCAATATGAGGCCAGAAGCGGTTCAGTTCGAGAGCACTTGCCGCCGGTGATATCCCCTAATTGGGATGCTGAAATTCAGCGTCTGTGCTATATAGAATGACAATAGGAGAATGAAGAAGGGGAGAAAGGGGCTGGTAAAATATGGAGCACATGAAGAGGCTCTTGGAGAGAGAGAACAGAATGAATTAAAGTAATGTAGCACTGACAAGCTCGACCGTAAGAGAGGCGGTATTCGCTGCATATAACGGGTAAAGCGTGCTAGTGAGCGATAAGTTGAGTGAGGACTATAGAAGCTGCAGAAGTAGCAAGGCAGTGCGCCGCTAAAAAGCAATACCGGGCTCGGAGGTTTGAATGCTAGAGTCGACAAATTGAGACCGGTCGCGGAGACCTTAAACGTACACGTGACGGGGAAATGGAAGAAGGAGGAACCACGAACCATACCGAAAGAGACGACTCTGAGAGGCTTTGAAGCCGAGATACGAGTGGACCAAGCGGATGAGGGAACCATACCTTGCTTGCGAGTCGGCGAGCGTCGCGGGAGCGAGTGAGTGAGCCGGAGTGCAGACTCGCCAGATTAGTAGTCGGGGGGGTGCTGGGGGGAGTTGGGTGACACCGAATGATAGGAACTGGGTTATGATTGTTCGCTCGAGGCAGTTACATAATGTAAGAGTGTTAGTAAAAGATCGGACGCGCTTGTTCGCGAAACTGCCGGTTATATGTTTCTGATGTGGATACATCCTCTATCGTCTTTTAATAGGCAGTGATATAGCGCCGCCCGCGCGGTAGGTGTGGTCACGCCGCAGGCCCGTCTCGGCCGTCGGCTGATGGTGAACCCGCGCACCACTCGCCAACGTCCGCAGTCCAGGCGTCTCGTCTGGGCCGGGTAGACGGACGGATGGATTCGGTAACGTTGTCTGGTGATTAGTCTCTGCGTTGAGCGTTGATCATGGCGCCGTTGAAGGTAGAGAATCAGCTGTGTGTAGTGGTGCGGTATTCTATCCGTCCGATCGTTGAAGAGGTGCTATTTGGTGCGCGTCTGCGTAACTTTTTCTATGCTTTCGAGTCGAAAGCAACATTTAACCCTGCGTTAGTGTGATCAGGCACGTGGTAGTGAGATTATATGGGGATCCTGAGAGGGCTAG
>BOPP01000090.1:2940158-2953876 GCA_017312745.1 Gryllus bimaculatus
GTAGAATGGGAGGGAGGAATGTAAGAAGATGTGAGGGGAGGGGTTAGATGGCTGCGAAGGAGGGCGATTGGGTGAATGGTGGGGAAAGTTGATAAGTGGATAGGAGGGAGGGTAACTAAATGGACAGGAGGGAGGGTAGGCAAATGTATGGGAGGATTGGGGAAAGAGTGGTTGGGTGGATGGGAGGGGAGGAGGAGGGAAGAAGGCTGGGTGGGTGGGAATGCAATCCAGACGGGTGAGCTGGTGGGAATAAGCAGACTCAGTTTACGCAAGGGCAGACGATTGGACGAGGCGTCGGCGAGGGGAGCATTTGTTGGTGTGCAGGCGAGAGAAGACATGAGGAAGAAGATGTGACATGGTTGAGCGTGAACGGGAGTGAAGAAGCGAGTTCGAGTGGGGGCTCGGAAGAGATCCTGGGGTGCAAGGGCAGGTGATGGAGATGGGCGTGGACTGTCCTAACAGAGTCTGAGAGGGTGTAGGTGACCGTGATGTGGCATACGCAGGTGCAGGGCGGGTGCGCAAGGGTGGGCCGGGGCGGTGAACCGGCCTTTCGGACCGGTGTGGGCGTGGGCGGGCCAAAGCGGGATGGAACGGATCTAAGCGTGGTGACGGGTGGGGGCGTGCAACTGAGGCAGCCTCTTTCGGCCGGTCTCTTTCTGCCGCCTGCCAATGCCTCCACGCCAACGGGTTTATTTACAGGGAACGATAAATCGACGTCGATGGCTTCTGGTTCTGCGGAACTGAGGATGTCAAACTTTAGACCATGCCTTCCTTTAGTAAAGGAGAAAGAATTTGCTTCGAGGGTAAAGTACGAAAGTTGGTAGTATTTTTACTATTACGATGGGGCACTGATTGTTTTACTTTCATTACATGTTTTATTCCATAAATTAGTTGTAATTGCAATGTCATTTTACTAAAAGGAAAACATGTTTTCTATTTGTGTCTGTTTTAGATGATTATAATAATTATTAGATCAGAGGACATAGTTTCAATGTTTATAACAAGTATGAATCAACTGGCAGTCATTAATTAACGTCGAACGCAAAATTATTTAAATTATTAGTCAATAAATTGCGTTAACACTTCTATGCATTAATTATAATAATCATTAATGTAGAGACGTTTTTAGAAAAATACTTCAAATTCTTATAAGACGATAGCAAGTATAAATACTTGCTGCAAATTTAAGTTTAATGCTTGATCCCTTTTCAGACTCCACTATTTCGACACATGAAAATATTTTTTTAAAGTTTCAATTTCAAAAGAAATTATGTATATGTCAACTTTTACCGCACTGCAAATTTATTACAAAATATAGAAATATTGTTATGCCTTACCGTGGTATTGTTCAATATTTGAAAACAATTCAATAGAGAAAAATACTACATAAAACTTACTTCATAAATTTCGTTGTGCTTGGAAATGCAGTTGATTTTGCATCATTTTAGGACATGATAGTACAGTGATTCGGTTGTATTAAATGCCACCCGGTAGTTACATATCAAGAGTATATGAATCTCTGCGCCATTACAAAATCAAATCAATACCCCTAACTGAAACAGAATTAACAGCCGTACTTGCTGTACCATCTTCTTGTTACCCGCTATCCTGAGTTCACGTCCATTCCTAGAGAACAATACGCTTCCCTGCAATTAGTCGCTCCGTGCACTTTGCATCCATGTAGCTTTTCAGCGCAAAACACCAGCAGGCAACTTTTTCCAACGCGATGCAGTTCCTGGGAGCTTAGCAGTCACCCGAACGCGAGAACAGTGCCGCGCCACCCGCGATTCTTTCGAAGACACCACCGCCGCGACGCCATCCATCGCCGCCACTTCCGAAACCCCCATGCCTGCTTGCCCAACGCCCGCACGGCACGACACCGTGCTAGCTACCGACCCCTTGCTGCTCCAAGCACGCCACCGCCATCGCCATCGTCATCGGCATAGCCATAGCCATCGCCGCCGCCGCCGCCGCTGCCGCCGTCACAGCCACTCCCACCACCGCTGCAGCCGTTGCCGCGGTCGCTGCCGCAGACGCAGGCACAGCCGCAACCGACATCGCCATGCCCCCTCAACGTCCTCGCTATCACCACCGCTGTCGTCGTCGTCGCCGCCGCCGTCACTGCTTCCTCCGACCTCTAGCTAGGTTCGCCCAATCCCTCCGACTCTCTCTCTCTCTCTCTCTCTCTCTCTTTCTTTCTTTCTCTTTCTCTCTCGGTTGCTCATAATTTGGCAGGGCGCCTCGACTAATTCTTTTGTTAATTTCCCAGTTTACATTTCCGGGACAAATTAATTTTTCGGCGGCTCCAGGTGAGCCTTCGTTTCGCTTCTTTCAGCCAGGATTTCATGAGCGCTGGCGCTTCGGGAGGGAAGGACTTTGCTGGGGCTTAGGGTCAGTGGATCACGTGCTAAATGTGCCTGAGCAAAAGTTACGCAGGCAAAGTTATGTTTGTTTTTGGTACAAAGTTTCTCTTAAATCAGAGTTCTTGCGCTCTGGAGTATTTGTATTTCTTTACTAAGTGTACGAGATTCCGTAGTTTCGGTTCGGATGTGGACTTTTCTGAGGGTTAGGACGTATCCAACACAGGAAACATCAGTAGTGATAATTATTCTCTAACTGATAACTTAATACATGGAAGATATTTAATACTATTAGTATGATTGGAACTATTGATCTTCAACTTTTATTTAAAGGACATACATCATACTTTGTGAGCATAAATATTCATGTCACATTCTGAGATACCTCCTACACACCATTCCTGTCCTTGACAGAATTCAACATCGTGCTACCCTCTCAACATCGTGCGGCCCTCGGCACCGAATGGGCCGAGTTACATCCCGTGCTGGTGCAGGTTACTTCCCACCTACAACAAAAAGTTTCTGATTTAAATAGGATAACTTCAGTTACAACACCACTGAACTAAATAGTATAGACGGGGGTGTGCGCTTACGCACGGCGATATGTTTCTAGATTTGAAACCTACGAA
This sequence comes from Gryllus bimaculatus, assembly GCA_017312745.1. Lineage (NCBI taxonomy): Eukaryota > Metazoa > Arthropoda > Insecta > Orthoptera > Gryllidae > Gryllus > Gryllus bimaculatus. The sequence continues at coordinate 2,943,148 of BOPP01000090.1, forward strand.
ATATTTTCGTGTTTAAATGGAGTGTTAAAAGAAGCACTGTACCTAGTGCTGCTCAACAGCACAAACTTCCTCAAATTATTTGTGACTTTTACAATTTTTAAAATTTCTCAGAGTTCAAAGAAAAACGCACCTGTGTCCTTTTTAGTAGATTACTTTTCTCTATTGTAGAAAGAATGAAAATTAGAGGAGTGTTCGGGAAAATCTTTTTTTAATTGTCTTTACATTGAAGAAAGAACACGCCAAAAGCACTCTTATATTCGAAATATTGCTTATGATCCGATTTAAAGACCTATCTATGGAAAATAGATACCATTTAAAAAATCTTTGACTTTAAAATCGTAGATGACTTTAAAATCGTAGATCGAATCGTAAAAAGACCCTAAAAAATCTGCAATTTTCAAAAATTCAAAGTTCAATGAAAATGAAATCTGCGTCATTTTTTAAACGTACATTGTTCTATCCGAAAAAAAAATTACAGCAATTGCACAGAAAATGTTAATTCTTTAATACATTATCACCAAAAATATTTTTCTAATCCGCAAGGTTTTGAATTCTATCATATCAATCGGTTAATATCAGGTCTGGAAGAAATCGTCTGAACGGTGTAGGCGTTAGTGATAAGGCCAGACAGACGACAAAGTCAGACTTTCTGATGTAAATATTTTTTTCGGTGACAAGGATTCATAAATAGTAGATTCATACTGCTAGATATATAAGAGGAAGTAATATACTTTATTTAGGCATGGATATCCACTTTGAACTACGGATATCCCATTTTTAATGATTAAATTGAAAATTAAAAGATTTTATTTTTATGAATTATGCTTTTTTTAATAGTTTTCTTGGTCAACAACGACAAAATAATTACACCAAAGTCGAATAATGTATTGTTTCAATTTCTTATTAAAACGCTTCCAATGGTTTCAACACTTACAATTTCGATTTATATTTATGGTATCACGATAATAAGAAATACGATTAAAATTTAGAAGATTAGGGGCATAGGAAGAAATTGAAGAAAAAAAATACAAGATCAAAGAGGAAAGAAAGAAAAGAGAAAAGACGGAGAAGGAAAACAGGAAAGAGATGTTAATTATTTCATTTTTGAAAGAGGTGTTCAGTCATCTTCTCTGAGGGTTGAGCCTATTAAATATTCATCTACGACAGATATATTTCCATTGGAAAGTTTCGACAACCACTGAACTTTCAAAACGACCCAGGGTGATTTTCAACTTGACGGTCAAAACCGTAAGTCGTATTTCACATCCACTTATAGTGTTCGCGAAAGTCCCCCTTTGCGGGGTAGCGGGAAGGTAAACGTACCCAAAAAAATTTCCGATTTGTCTCCCACAAACTTAGCGTTGAGAAATAAAACAGATGATGAACAAAATGTGACGTTGAATCGACATAAAAATGAAACTATCGAACTGGCAACGTTATTTGCCCAATAAACTGCCGTGATTACTGAGCTACTATAACTACTAGGTAAATACCTCATTGCCACAACTCCAATTCTGTCTGTGTTCTAACGATCGTACATGACGCAACTAAAACTCGCATGGGAAGAGAAACCACGCAGCATGACACGAGCCGAGTGAGACCCGCACGGCGCACGCCCGTTCCACCCACGCCACCTCGGAATCCCCGACTCAATTATTGTGCTCGTGTTTACCTTCACCAGCCGCCGTGGCGCTCGGACCAAAACGTGTGTCGAAGCGTGGCGGGCGGAGGGGATGGGGGCGGCGGAGCGGGTCAGGTCAACGAGTCAGCGTGGAATTGAGGGGAGCCAGGCGGAAGGGGTTGCGACCGAGTCCAAAGACGGGGTCATAGAAAGTTGGCAGAGACGAAACGTGGCTTGGCGATGTAGGGTACGAGGGCTGGCCGCGAGAGAGGGTTAATAAAGGTGGAGAGGGAAGTGTGAGGAAATAATTGGCGGGTAGGGAAGGATTGATACGAAAGTGTCGTTGAAGGCGGGATAACAGCGGAGAATGGTAGAGAGAGTGAAACGGGTGGGGTTAAAGATAGGGGAGTGCCGTAAGAAGCCGAATCGTGGGAGGATGAAAGGGATAGAAATAACAATAAGTCGGAAGAAGCAAGACGAGTCTGGGTAATGTAAAGTATGTGAAGCGAGCTGAGGGGGAGATGGGTGAGAGGAAGACAAGGTCGGGGCTTTGGCGAAGTTTGCCGAGGCGAGAAATTAGTGGCAGGGCTACGTAAGGTGTACTTCACTCAGTGAAGGTTAGAGAGCATGGACAGAGTGTAGCAAAATGAAACCTTAAGACATGTGTGGGAAGAAGAGATGAGGAGAAGAGAGCAAGAGAGAAGCAATCATAACGAAGCGAAGAGAGAAAAATTCGGAAGCGAAATTACGATGCAATATGAGGCAGAGGTGTCGTGAGATTGCCCGGAATGTAGCGAATTCAGGCCGTGCATAAGAAGGACATAGGGAATGAAGAAGGGGAAAAGATGCTGGTAAAATAGAGCATAGAGTTTGAGAGAGAAGAAGAATTAAGAAGAAGCATGACAAGGACCAAGCGGCAGCAGAGAAAAGCTGCATGCGATTGAGAGACAAAAGTACAGAAGAGGCAGTGCGCCGCAGAGCATACCGAGGTTGAATGCAGAGTCGAAAATTGAGACCGTGCTTAAGACACGTGAGGGAAATGAAGAAGAGGAAGAACAAGGACGATTGGATGTTGAGAGATACAGTGGAAGCATGAGGAGGCACCGCTGCGAGGTGGCTCGCGGGAGCAGTGAGGAGCCGTGCAGCTGCAGAAGAGCGGGGGGGGGGCGAAATAAATTAATTTCTCGCACTAATTAAACGGCGCTTTCGCGAAATGCGGTGTAATGTCGATTGATCCTCTACGCTTTAATAGCAGGAAAGCGCCGCCGCCGCCGCGGCGTGGACCCGCGCACTCGCCAAGCCGCATCCGGCCGCTGGGGGAGTAACGACGGCGATTCGGTAACGTTGCTGATTCTCTGGTTGAGCGTGATCATCCGTTATACGATCGTAGATGTAGATGTGTGTGAGAATGCTATGGGTGAACCTGTATCGGAAGGTGCTTAATATTTAAATGCTAACTGCCAGTTCACGCGTGTGAGTTTGAGTTGGTCGGAGATGATAACATTTAGTGAACGCTCTTTTACTACTTGGTAAATACGCGAAAGTTTGCCTTTGATAATTCTCAGTTTTACAAAGTTCTTCCATTAATGACTGTAATGCATGTGATTGTGTTATGATTTAGGCGTCAGAGGTTCGGTATCAGAGTTGATTATTTGTTGTTTTGCGATAAATTGGAATCGTGAATCGAACTTTGTGTGGGCGATTGTTACGAATGTATCTGTGTCACAAGGTTCGCGATGCCGTACTAAAAATGGGCATCCTTTACAACAGGTTACATACGTAAAAGTTTTTCGGTAATAATTATCTATTTTACTATGGTACAGGAAATGAAATTTATCTATTTGACAACGTTTTCCATTGATGATTGTGATGCCTGTGGTTTTGGTGTGATGATTGTGAGCGTTCACGATTCATTCTCGTTGCTGATTCTTTGTTCGTTCGCGATCAATTGGAATAATCCTCTATATCAGAATTTGTGTGTGCACGAACGTTACGTTTGAGTCTGTATCGGAAGGAGATAGTTAACTAAACACGAACGGCCAGTGTATGTGTATGTATATGTGTGTTTGTGCGGGTATGATATCGTAACTTCTCATTCTGTGTCATTTATACAAAAGTGCAAGCGTGGAAGTCCGTCAGTGACAATTCTCAATTTTGCAACCCGTTTCTGTTGATATTTGTGGAATTGGAATATAAACGTGAGTATTTATTTTTAATTCGTTTAATAAAGTTGTTATCGACAACTAATATTTCCCACCATTTGTGTAAAAAAGCGATATTAATATTCTTTGAAATTACTGCATATTGGCAAATTAATTTTAAAACGAATTCTGAGATTATATGGACCTCAATTTATTTCATTGCACATCGCATAGTACAATACGCACACTTTCTGAAAGAATTTATATCAACTTTTGAAGTGTAGAGTAGATTGTATTACCTTTGCGAAGATTATTGTGCTCTTTTTGATAGAAAAAAAAACATTTACTTGCGTTTAGGTGATTCGTCTAGAAAAGCTATACATGTGTCATTTAGTATGTACAAAAGCTGTTATTTTAATATGTACAAAATGCATGGAAACATTGCAGAATTCGTGTTAGTATACGCACGTAAGTGAATAGTTAATATTTTCTTTGCAACCAAAACTTATCGCTTATTATAATCAATCTACTACATAATTAATTAATACGGGATCACTCCGTGAACACTCTTCATGTTTCTAGTGCTAAGCGTTACGCTTTTTCTGAAAGTATATTCGGATAACTGGGAAGTTTGTAATATAAGCAGCCATACAGTGTTTTACTTTATATTAAAAACATATCATCGTATACAAATATATGATGTTTATAATCTAACAATTAACTAAGCGGCCAAACCTATGTTATGGACAATCCATCAGCTCAGGTAAATATGGCAGTTTGTTTAGCACTCAGAGCAAAATCTGGTTCTAATAATAAAACTTTGATGCATTCAAAAACGTTTCCTATCACCCGTTCTTTTTAATTCCGGGGCTAAAATAGAACGCTCTTCATTCTTTGCGTTTCCGTATTCCGGTCGCAAAATAATTGGCGTTTCCGATGATTCCACTATGTAACTTGGCGAAGTGCAATCTACCCGCGGTGCAATCATTCAGCGATTTGACTCCTGGATCGGCATATCGGTCTTCCCTGGAGCGCTGCATCGCCTCCTGCTGATTAAAAAGCCTCCCCCACCCTTTCCTTCCTCGCGGAACAATCACTCCCGCGCTGACCGTCCCCGCTGAAAAGAACGGCTCCGCTCCAATTTCCTGCATGGGGGGGGGGGATTCGATCAGTTACAAGTCTAACGAGATATTTGCATAGCAAAATGGCCGGTTAACTTGATTTTCGGCTGACCGGTCGTTCACGGCGCCATCTCCCCTCATCGTTTCGTCAGAGAACGGGAAGAGATGGCGAAGGGAGAACGTGTATTCTGATGAGGAACCGCCAGCTCCCACCAAAAGTGGTGGAGTTGTGCGTTCATTGGGTTGACTTATTCTTCAAACAATTAACATTAAGAGAGAATTAATTTATAACATAGTAAACTATTAATCATAGTGTTATTTAAATAGATATGCGTATAAGTGAAGGTTATTTAAATAAAGTAAATGAACTGTTTCAAATAGATCAAATTCTGGAAGCAGAAAGATAATTACAAAAATAATAAAAATGTATATAAAAGATATTCATTAAAGTATCGAATATACTACTTTCATGCTACACTATTGATTTGTATGCCTCTGTAACAAGTTGTTAATATTATACTGTAATAAATTTACAAATAAATTGACATCGAAACACAATATGTTTATACTTAAAAATGTACCAGTTGATACCGTAATACAATTGTTTAAACCAATGAATGTCTGTCAAATCTATGGTGAAAAGTGTTGGACAAGTTGTACTGTAATATATGTATAATGCAGTCAGCCATTGCAATTAAAAATATGATAGTAAAGCGTGCGTTTCATGCTTAAAAATTGTATTTTCACTTCTGAATTAATAAATAGTTTGAGTTGTTAAATCTTCAACATAGCCACATGAAGGCGAAATTTAAAAAAGGCATCGTCATAATACATAATTTGCGCGATTTAGCAAATGGATCGTACGAACCAATCAAGAAATAGTATTGGAAAAATGCCATGAAATGTTTGATCCAACATTTTGAAAATGGTATAAGAAACTATGAAGATAATTGTATGTGAATTTAATGTAATATCTCTACCGAAAGTACCACTCCTCCCTGCCAAACCCGACGCTCTGAACTGAGCGAGGGCGTAGATAGAGGGCGCGAGGCAGCGCGGCGGATGTAGACCGGTTGGCTGCGAGCCCTGCCGGCCCTTGAGGTGCCGGCAGAGGATGGGGGTTCCTCGACAATCGCCGGACACGCCGACACCTCTGTCACGTGACCACAAAGCGGCGCCCCGCCTCCCGTCGTCCGTCCGACCGACGGACGGCCGTGGAGTTGGCCGCGCGGCATCTCTCTCCTTGTTTAAGCTCATTACCCGGACTTGGCGTCAGCCCACTTCATTACCGTCGCCATGGCGACGGGAAGCGCTGCCGTCGCCAACAAAAGAGCAACGCGCGGAGAGCGATGTCGTTCCGAACGAGGGTCGAGCCCCGCCATTCGCGCCCAGTACGGCGCAGTGCGATGCTGTGAGGGCGATTGTCATTTCTGGCGTGGTGGAGGGATTGTATGACGGCGGCGATGTTCGTCGCTTGCGACCTGCGCTAGCGGTCTGGCGCACTTCTCCCGTTTCTGCGTGTGGAATTTCGGGTTCAAGTCGGGGTCACTTCCTATGAAAGTTGTGACAGGTGAAGCAAATTTGTTTTTTCTTAAGTTCCAAGACTAACCACATTCCTCTCATTCCTTCGTAGTTCATTTCATCGTAAATCCTTCGTCGCTTATTTCATTATATTACTAATATTTCTCTTCTCATACAACCACGATATGCGTTTCGAACTCTGATAAAGAAAAGCATCATAAAATCATCAAAATCATGTTTATTCTGTGTGGAAATTCAAGATAAGAAATATATGGACAGATACGAAGAAATAATTCTAAGATTAATATTTTTGCACAATAAAACTACTCGCTACAAGTTAAATCAAAGTGATTGCAAGAAAATGATATCACAAAAATATAATAAAAATAAATCAATTACTATGTTTCACTTTTAAATAGTCTTTAGACTTTTCACTAGCCCAGACCAGTTGGTTTTCCTGGTTGCATATTTTACTTTCAGTGATTATATTTGAGCGTAATGTAATCCTTCCACAGATTTACAGAAGAAAGTTTAAAGTAACAATACACATGGTCATTAAAATACAGTTATAACGCCACATAAATTACATTCTCCGAAACAATCTTCACAATTTGGACAGATTGATCAAATTCAGGTGCAATTTTGAGATCATTTCTTTAAAACTTCATATTCATCTCGTTTCGTTAAGACCTGCATCTTCTGTTCATCCTCCACCTTTCACCCAACTCGCCTGGCCATTCATCGTTTTGTTGTTTCGAACGTCGCCTCTCCAATCCCAGCGCTTCCTGCGCTGAATACACACGCAAATCTTCCGCAGCCCCTTCCCCACCTCTCCAGAGCCTCTTCACGCGCTCCCATTCAAACTTGGCCCACCACTCACAACACCCCACAGCCAACCCCCCCCCTCCACAGCATCTCTCTTCCCCTGACACTTCGCCCTCGCCTGCGGCGGTCGCGGGCAGGGTGAGGGGGAAAGGACGGGAACCGCGGTGGAAGGGGTAATTAACGCCGGGGCTTAATGCGACTTTACGCCGATGAGTGCTTCCCCTCCGTCGCTGCCTTGTGCGCGTGGTGCCACTCCCCCCTCGCTCCCCTTGGCCGCTTGCTGCCCGGCAGTCGTACTACCTACCTCACGCCGACTCTCTCCTTCCTTCCTGCCCTTCCCCCTTTCCTGCCCGCTCTTCCTGCCCCACCTTGCCCAACCCACTCCCCCTTTGCTATGTCGGCAGCCACACCAACCACCTCATTGCCCGACTCTCTTCGACCCTGCCCTGCCCACCCCTTCCATGCCACCTTCCCTCCCCCTCCCTGGGCCCACTCCTCCTTCCTCGCTGCCCTCCCGCCCCTCCCTGTCGTTCACCATTCCCCGCTCTCTGACCCCTTGTGCTTCTGCTTGCTGCCGGAGCCTGGCCACCTATCTCATGCCGACCCCTCTCCGCTCCTGCCCAACCCCCCCCCCCTCCGTTGCCCGGTGCCCCCTCTTCCACGCGCTGCGTGAACTGTTCGCTCTAGCCCCTCGCATGGCCCCTCCCCTCTCCCGCTTGCGTCGCACGAGGCTCTCGTTGCAGGAGTATTTGAATCAAATTTTAGTCACTTTTCCTTCGTCCCGTTTTGAACAGCATTTCCCACTCCTATCTTGCGCTCACTGTTCCGCACTACTCTCCCCTCGAGCCACGCGTTCCACGGGCACTATCCGCCACATTTTCGGGCCAATTTTGTTAGTAATTTCACATTCCTTTTGAGTTGTTTTTATTTACTCAAATCACCGTTCAGCACCCACTCTCCACACCAATTCGCTGTCTGACTCCCCCGCGTGCTCTCCATTTGCTTCTTGAAAGCTTTCAACCGCAATTCACCAGCTTCCGATCAGTTCTTGTAACTCGTTGATTCTGCTTTCATTACCTTGATATTCTCGCGCGAGTTACATCCTCTTCATGTCCTGATCACTTTTACCAATTTTTATCGTTGAAATTCCCGTATTGTTGCAATTGTCGTCCTCACTCATTGCAGGTCCAGTCACAGGTCTGTTTTACACTTGCTCACACTTTCTCCTTTCAAAAACTCGCTCTCCTCCACCCTCCCTCTCTCCCGTTCTCGCTCTCTCTCTCTCTCTCGCTCGCCCTCTCCATTTCTCGCTCTCTCCCGCTCTCGCTGTTACACTATCTCCATCACAGCCCCCCTCTTTCTCTCTTCCCTTCTCTCTTCTCCCTGCACAGGCACTCACTTGCTTCCTTGCTAACCCGCCCCCGTGGCGCGGTAACGATTTGCAGGCGGCGGTAAATAAATAACGTGACGCGTTACTCCGGCGCTCAGGGCCAGGGCGTTGGCGCGCGCTGCTGCTGCCGGACGGGAGGGGCGCCCACAAGTCTTCGCAGGGGGTTGATGTAACGAATTTACGCTGCGCAGTAACGCGTTTTATTCTTTACTTGCTCGCCCGCTTTCGCCATCTCTTTTAACTTCGCTCTCACGCTGACGGAGCTTTTCCACGGGCTCAAAAAATTGCCGACAACAAGAGTTATTTCACTGACAGAATGAGCTTGGATTGTACGTTTTTGTCCATTTTGATTACTTAAAGTAAAATTTAAGCAAGCGATATCGCTTTCGTAATAAGAGTTGTAGTATTCTAATCGCCTCCTAGTAAGAGTTACAGTGAGTGTTGTAGTTAACAAAAGTTATTGTGTTCACTAAAATGTTATAATCGCCTCCTAGTAACGAATACCTCCTACGAATATCAGTTTGATTCTTGCGCGGAATTAATAGTAGCAAACATTTTCTCTTCATTAAAATTGTGGCAAAAATTTGAAGCCAGTTACCCTATAACATTACCTGAAATCTTTCGTTTTTTACTTCTGATTTGAATTGAAAAACATTTATCTGCAACTAAATTATGTTTTTTATCTACTATATTATATATTTTTTTTTTACATTCTCTCGTTGCAGTTGTACATGGCAACTCTGATTTTAAACTTTACAATCCAACAAATACATTTTAGCGGAATTTGATAATCCTTCAGGTTTAAAAACCTGAAATTACGTAAATTGGCTCAGCATTAATATCGGTAGAATTATTTGTGTTGCTTTTGTCCAGAAGAACAAATTACTAAAACTAACTTCCACACGTCGAGCTGAGTATCTTTAGATTCTCGACACAAACTTACTCTTGTAGAACACAAATTCATGTCACAATGCTCAGGTTGAATAGATGAGCATTTGAACTGAGCTTAGAGGAAAATGTTTCTAATACTCCAGTGTTTTCACTCTTTTTTTGTATCTGGAAAATTTTCACTTTCTTTTCCCATAATATTCTTCTATAAGGAAAATGAGAATCACACATGAGGACTCAAGTACTCATTTTCAGTTCTGTTTCGAAACCTTCCATGCCAATTCGAGAACCGGTTTCAAAATCAGTGTACAGCTGGTAAGAGCTAATTTTAAAATCCCTAACATTACTTTCCAAGCAACAGAAAATGTATAAATGTTAGAGTTCTTCCTGGCAATTCTACTGGGGGCAATAAAAGTTTGTCGAAGCGGCAAGTGGCAAAATAATTTTATTACGGTTAGGCGATAGCAGAAATAAGCGTTGGGAGGACACAAATAGGGGCAACGGATACAACGATGATAAGGACAAACCATGAATAGATGATTAGAATCGGTAGGATTGATGAGGGAGACAGGATGGGACAGAGAGGAGAAATTCAAGATTTTCAAAAATAGGAAGGCCTGATAAAACTGACAGCAGAGTTCACATGAGAGAACGATGGCTTAAAACCAACACGCTGACCCTCAGTAGGGGAGAAAAAGAGATATACGATGGGAGGCGGGAGGAAATCCAAATGAGAAAAAAAATCTGAAAAAATAGGTTGTGAAGGAAAAAAGAAGGAACATACTGATGAGTGGAAACGGGAACACGCGACAAAACGTTCGAAAACTAGCATTAAGAATAAGATGAGAGAAGAAACCAACAGTAATAGATAAGGATCAGAAGAGGGCGATGTGAGAAGGCGAATACAAAAAATCGGGATGAGAGAAAATGGAAACGTTGAATAAAAAACAACCGACAAGAGAGCACATGATATGATCAGATGAGGCAGAATTTGAAACCATCGATAATGCAGATAGAAAGTAGAGGAAGGAAAATGTGAGAAAGTGAAAATGAAAAACGACAAAAGAATGACGACAGAATACGGGAAAAGCGGATAAAAGGTCCGAGAAGAGAGCATGGGAGAACGAGAAGGAATTTGTGTTTAAGTTACCTTATGAAGATCAGAAATAGAAGTGGCGAAATGTGAGAGAGTGAAGACTAAACAAATTGCAATGAGAGGAAA
>BOPP01000090.1:2953901-2965278 GCA_017312745.1 Gryllus bimaculatus
CAACCAGGGACCCGGGAAAGAAGAAAATAAAAGAAATAAACGTTTGGAATTTCCCAATATTCCCTTTTTTGAACATGGTTTAAATGCACCCCTAAATTGAAACATTTTTTCCCCGAGTAATGAAAAAATGGCAAAAATGCTTTATTTTTGAACGCCATTAATAGGAATCCAAGGACTTCTGAGATTTTAAACAGCAAAAAAAATAGAATTAAGATGAAAAATAGTGTCATGAGTCTAGGAATAATTGAAATTTCCATTTTACACATCCACTCACCTACAGGAACACAAACAAAACAACTTATAAATCCAAAATTCAAATTATTATTTCTAACTTCAGTTCCAATATAAACAGGCGAAAATGTCCCGTTCCTTTTTCATACAAAGAACCAAATTTTTTCTGACGGTTCAATTTTGACAGCCAGAAAATTAATTAAATCAAATACCGCGACAGGAAAATCAAATTAATATAAACATTTGATCAAACCGGTAAATTGTAGAACACTTGAAACAATCTAGAAGTTCAAACCAATTGAAGTAAATTTCAATAAATGATCATCGATATCAGAGATATTTGCGGCCACAACACATGGAACGAACTTAAGGAAAAACAATTATTCACAAAAATCTGCTCAGACTTTTCAGACGTAATTTTAGTTATCCGGATGTGACCTTTCGTTCACAAACTCAGTAAAACATTACATACGCAGCTACAGACAAAACTCTGCATACAAGAAAAACTTTAGGGCACCCACTACATTAAAAGAAATTATCAACAGTGAATTACAAAATTGTAAGATAAAACATCATTGATGCCTAGTGAATCTCTTACTGCAATCCTGTATGGATGCGTCCCTAAAAAGATTGATGCCTCAGGAAAAAGGAAATGGAGACTTGTATTGACTTTAGACGAATTAAACAAAAAAGACTATAGAGGATAATATCCACTAATGAAGAATAGATAAAATACTTGAGCAACGCTTGGCAAATGTCAATATTTCAGGCACATTTGCGACCCTTGCCAGCAAGGGTTCAATCACAATTGAGTGGATCTCTCGGCTCATAGAAAAAACTGTCCTTTACCGTTGATAATCAACACTTAAATGTTTCGCAGAATGCCTTTTGGATTAAAAAATGGCACGCTGCTACTTTCAACGCGTAATGATAATGTTCTCAGACCATACTTCTGATAAAATCAGCTTCGTTACCATAGATGACATTATTATTTTTCAAAATCATTTAGAAGAAACACTCACACACCTCACGCTTATTTTACAGAAAACTGCACGACCAAGCAACCTGAAAATCAGTTAGACAAAACAGATTTCTAACGTAAGAAGTTTGCTTTTCTTGGACATTTTAGTACTCAAGACGGAATGCAGACGCTAACCGCTGGAAAAGATTCAAAGCAGTAAAAGATACCCAATTCAACGACACTAAAGAATTTAAACAATTTTTAGGGCTCTCGGGCTACTACCGCAAAATTCATAAACAGACTTTTCGAAAAGTTGCCTACCCTCCTCACATGATGTTTAAAAAAAAGGGAAACTAACATTGACAATAAATAAGCACTTTATACTAAAAAATGCCTTTGAAACCAACTAAAAGTATTACTAAACCAACTGCAGCCAGTACTTGGCCTACCCAGATTTAACGCAAGTTAATTTTACGCTAACAACAGACTCTTGCCAATTTTGCAATAGGTTCAGTATTAATCCACAAAAAAGACATCAATATCATTTTTTTCAAGAAAGTTTATAAAACCCGCGAAGAAACGGTACTGCAGCTATAGAAAAGGGAACTTTTAGCAATTATAAATAGCTGCAACACTTCAAACCCTAATGCTTTGGGGAACGCCCCATGTTAAATTCGAAATGGTGACACGCCCTCTGCAGTGTTATTTTCCCTAAAAGACCCCTCTTCCTGAGGGCTTTATAGATGGAAAATAAAACTTGACGAATTCAATTTTAAAATTTGTTTATGTCAATGGGAAACTAATCACGTTTCGGAGCCCTTTCAAGAATAAGAAATTAATATCATGATGATAAATCAGGACGCGGCCACTATTGGCAAGTGAGAACCCCCTCAGGGTATCGCACCCACAACCATTCATTTTCAAATGAAGAAGATCCAATATTTCTGGCAATGTCTGAAAGAAATCTTTAACCAAAATTAAAATCAGTTATTTTATAACTTTTGGACGTACACCAGGCAACTTAAACTCGCCCTTTATTTAAAGAAAACACATGCTAACAAAATTAGAGTCACCGAGAACAAATCTATACAAGATTTACAGAACATTCTTCCGCATGTCTTTAGACCCTTCAATGAAAATATGCCGTCTAACTTCGACGACAATAACAAATTGAGAATTCCCTTTATACAAACCATAAACCAGAAATTATTTACTGCTGATTTAGTTATGATCCGGCGGTACTACGAACTAACTTAGAAAACGTTTAGGACCGAAGATACCCAGAGGACGTATTCATTTCTCATTATCAAGGTGCTGCATCACAACGTAATACGTTGAAACTACTAAACATCTTTCTCCTTCAATACTAAATGGCCCCACCTTAAAAACGAAAGTGGACAACATAACATTAAAACTGTGAGACATGTCAAAAGAATAATATGAACGCCACCCTAATGTTGTACCTCAAAAGGACCCATAACTTCAGAACACTGTCCGCTTTTTCTTTAGCTACATGTTGATTACCTTTTCACTTTGAGGGACAAAGAATTCTGACTATAATCGACGTAATTTTCAAAATACGCCCAGCTTAATCCTGCGCAGAGTGGAAACAGGATACACAGTACTTTCTTGTTTTGGGGGAAAAAAAAACTTAAAAAACAATTAAAAAAAAAACCTTTTTTTTCGCACACGCACGATTCCCTTCGACAAAATCACACATGATCAGGGCACTGAGTTTCAGAATAAATTAATATCAACGAATTTCTGCAAAAACTGAATATAAAATTTTCACGGCCACTACACCTTACACTCTACTCCAACTCACCTATTGAAAGAACTAAATTTCAACACTACTTGAGAAACAACGCATCTTACGCGACAACGAAAAACCGTGCCCAATAGAAACTTAATAATTGATGTTAATCATACAATACAACTCATCTATTCACACCACTAACCAAAAGCAACTTTGCAATTTACAATGCGGGAAACCAGCTTATAAACCCCTAGATCACATTTTCATACCAAATACAAAATTGAGATTACATAAATAAACAAAGAAACCCAACGTAAAGAACTAAAGCCAAAAACAAAATCCAAACCAAAAAATAAATCCTCAATTTTTCCGCATATTATCAATTAACGACCTGTCTACGTAACGGATCCATTGACACGAAAATAAGAAGTCAAAAAAAACTTATATCGTGAAGGTTACCATTGTTCAAGATAGAAGCCACTCGGTATTCACTGTAGAAATGAAAAATGGCAAAATTTGTATCAGACATTTTCAGAAAGTGTAAAACCTAAACGTCATTCTGTTTCAGGATCATCACCCCCAATGCCATGGACTAAAATTTAACCACGCCTTTAACACTCAAGGGAATTTTATGGCCGACACTCTTGGCCCCGCCGTAATTGTCAAATAATTCTTCATAAATTTTTATTTCACTTTAATATCCTCTAATATAATAGACTCTACTCTTTAATACAAAAAAATCCGCCTCATTCTTGAACACCGCAATAATACATTTCCAATACCTCTCTATGAACTTTCAAGATTATTAAAAGCTACAGGAAAGGATTTAACATAAACTCAGTACTACTCCCACCTAGAAACAAAAGAGGTCTAATCAATGTACTCGGAAAAGTTTATAAAATTCCATATCTGGGTAACTTGGACCAAGACGAACTTTGACAATTTAGAAGGACAAATCAAAGACTTAAACAAATGATCGTAATCAGTGCGATCATTCATATCAATAATTAACTCCTTTAAAGTAACAGTAATTGCAGCAAAAATTCACTCTGAAATGAATTGTAATACTGCTAATATGAATAATAATCAGTCACTACTATCTAACAAAATGTCGAAATTAGCAGTCTAAGAACACTACCAATTCGCCTGTAATGTGCTTGGAAAGACTGTCCAAACAATTATAAGAACTCTCGAAAATACCATCAAGAAACTCTCCGTTTTTCAAAGAAATTAACTAATGTAAAAATATTTTCACAGCAAAGATATTTTGGATATTGTGCAACATCTACACACAGTATATTCCTGGGCACAAAGCTCTGGTTCATCAACAAGGCCTTATTATATTTAACGAAACTTAAAATTCTGCTAAAACACAAGTAGTCGGTCTTAGATAAGGGACTAGTAGTGATATTAATCTATGCTCCCACAGGCAGTAAATTCTTATCATCTATATACTGTCACACCTGTCCCTACGACTAAAAATATTGTTACTAATTCCTTCAAAAAGAATATTATTTACAAAGGCCTGTGTCCAGATGGTCCGCATACCTGTACAAAAGGTACCCTAAATTATGTATGTATCAATTATTACAGCCAGAGTGACTAATTGTAACTAACGCAGCAATAGGATGTCAATTTGCAGCAAATTACAAAATTCCTATAAAATTATTCCAATTCCTATAATGCCAATATACTATTTTTCTCTTTTTGCAAGAGGAAAATTTCTCCAAACTTGGTGCGGAAAAATGCATAACGTCAATACAAACTTCACGGATCTTATTTGCTGGTATAGCACTCAAAATGTCCAATATCCTCTATGAACGCATAACCCTTGAAATTCAACCTACACATTACATCCGGAATTCCCAATTGAACAAAATTCATGGACATCTCATATTAATCACCGAATCCAATTCCATAGTACACACCTTCACGCAAAATAAGCTCAAGTTAGATTTGACTCCACTCGAGCGCAAGTCAAAACACCTGACTCATTTTAACTGGGCACTGCGATGTAATTTACATCTATTAGCTATTAGCAATTTTATGCCTGGCTTGTTACGAAACCCTATATGTAAAAACATTCAAACAATTATATTATAAAAGAGGAGTCATTGAGGACAAATTACTCCACACAAGGGGAGGATGTGTTATGGGTCCAGAGATCCCATCGCCTCTAGTAATAATGGAAACCGCCCGAGCATCCGAAGGAAACAACATAACGCACGCTATCAAATGTAAGCAAACGCCATGTTGTGCAACTGAAAAGCTGCACAGAGGAAAAGAACCCAAAAGATACTTACTACCAGAACAAACACCGCCCTCCACCCGCCGTCTCCGAATTAAATAAAAGGAGCCACCACGACCACTGACCACACCATAATACTTCACTTCCTTGTATCGCCAGTACTTCATGTTGAAATATACTGACTTGTTAAAATTGTCTCAGTGTTTTTTCTTAAGCAACTTCGCACCTTGTAGCGAACTTAACTCACGTTTCTGCTCTTCTATTTCGGATATTCTTAATCCATAGTCTGATTAAAATGCTCACTCATATCATCATTTTCACATGCCTTCTTGTCGGTGTATTCAGAGTTCCTATTTCCTCTCATTGCTTCCTTCAGGTAGCTTCACTTATAGTTCGGCAGCGGGCTGGTTGGTAGACTCCGAATGCGTCTTAATTTGTGAAGACGTTAGCAGCGTTCTTCCAACAGCTTGTAGTCGAAAGTGGCGGTGATGAACAGTTGCCGAATGCGTCTTAATTTGTGAAGACGTTAGCAGCTTGTAGTCCACAGTGGCGACGATGAACAGCTTTGCCGATCCCGGCTGAGCCCCCAGTTAAGTTCGTACAAGGTGGAGTTGCTTAAGAAAAACACTGAGACAATTTTATCAAGTCAGTATATTTCAACATGAAGTACTTGGCGATACAGGAAGTGAAGTATATGTGTGGTCAGCGGTCGTGGTGGCTCCTTTTATTTAACTCGGAGACGGCGGTGGAGGCGGTGTTTGTTTCTGGAGTAGTATCTTTTGGGTTCTTTTCCTCTTGCAGCTTTCAGTTGCGACAACATGGGGTTTGCTTACATCTGATAGGTGCGTAGGTTGTTTCCTTCGGGATGCTCGGGGCGGTTTCCATTATGTTCTAGAGGGCGAGGGTCTTCTGTACATAACACGTGTGAGAGAGAGTAGAAAAAAAATTTCTGATTACACAAAATTACAAAAAAGGGACACCGCATAAAATACCCCAAGCGAGACCGGGGGAAAGAATTTTTAATTTACATATTGAATATCGTAAATCAAAGAAGCAAAATGTAAGAGGATGAATACAATCAAAGAGTCACAATGAGATGGAACGGGAACCTGCGATACACCGAATGTGGAGCACGTAAGAATGAAGAGATCAGCCAGAATTTGAAACAAACCCATCCATTACAAAAATCCAAACCGGACGAGTAGAAACATAAGAGAGGGAAGAGGAAATAAAAATCGCGATGACAGAAAACGGGGACACGGCACAAAAGGCGCGGTGACAGGGCGGTGCAGCGTGGGGCGAACCGATGCGCGAAGGGCGTGCGGCTGTCGTGCCCCTGGTCGCCGCCGGGCGCTCGGCCATCCATCACTGGAGCCGCGCTGGCGGCGGTGACAGGGGGAACGAAATTAACACGACGTCATATCCTGGCAGTATCGCGGCCGCCGGAAGTCCTCGCGGCGCGCGCTGACGAGCGGCGGATTAAAAACGCGAAGGCCGAGCGTTGGTGCTGTCGCCACCGCCGCGGACCGGACCGGCACGCCGCCACGCAGCGCGCTGCGCAAATTAAAACTCCCAAGGCGATGGCGACTTCAGTGACATTGGATAAATGTAATATTCATGTCAGTTTGAAATTAGGATATAGTGCAATGTACAGGCAGGCTGGTACTCATACGTAGTAGTAAGTGAGTAGTGATAACACAAAGTCTATTAAGAACTGGTTTATCTACAGAGGTAAGCAGAACCAACCCTGTGTTCTGAGAGGAAAACCCTGCCCTTTTAAGGACATATAACATCATCATCTTCATTATTCATGTGTGTATGCATTTTTTGGTTCGATTGTCCCACCTTTTCGGTTGGCTAATGGCGTTCCGCATCCTTAGGCGTAGTTAATTCTCACGCTTGAGAGTAAGAGAGTATTGTGGCGAACATGACGTATTTACCTTCGCCTTAAAATGTAGCAAATGTAGTCTGCCTGAGATTTTCTTTGACACACAGCTATAGAAACTGAAACGATTTTAAAGGAAATCTGGAACTCTGTTTTTTCCCTCTACCGGGAATCGAACACGGGATCTCATAACATAACTCACACGAAAGTGGCTGGATTCTGGACACTAGCTAGCGAGCTAGGACGAATTCAGCCAATCTTGAGAATCCTAGCGACCGGATGTTCTGATAGATATTTTCCGTGATATCTCTGATCAACACCAGGCGAATACGTGAACAGTCTCCTAACAAACGGTTCACTTACTACATGCGATTTTAATTTGATTGTCTTCTCACCGCTGCAACACTTACACTACACTTATAAGCACTACGCTTTCACACAATGACAATAGAACCATTGGGGACTTTGAGTTTCTCTCAGCTGTGGGTGGTGTCTCGCTGATGGGAGGTACCTGGCTAGAATATACCTCGCCAGCCGGCATGTAGATCGGCGTAGGATCTCACCATTCAGTAGAGGGACATACCTGCCACGTCCCGAGGAGAAACCTTGACACTCAGGGAACTAAGAACTTTAGCAGTTGACACGTCCGGATACACGAAATAATCTATCAATCAAAAGAAAGAAAAAGAAAGGAAAAAAATAAATTATGGAAGAAAGAAAAGAAAAGAAAAAAGAGAAGAAAAAAGAAAAGAAACTGGATCGTCCCGAACTGGACTAAATTCGGGCACATTGATTTTAGTTCCATTACATGCAGATAAATTTTAAAGTTTCATTATTTATGACAATTAATTCTTAACATACATAGTTGTTAGTGTGTTTATGTGTTCAAAACTCAGTATATTTAATGTTTAAAATTGAGTGCATACAAGATTCCAAATCTTATGAAGAAAGATAATTGTTCGTATTTCTTGCGAAAAAATTATAATGACTAAAGACTGAACTGTTCACCCCAACATGGTCCCATATTTCAAAGCATTCCCATATTAGAAGCAGAGTATTAATATTTCCAGCGTTGAGTAAATTTGGTTTTTTTATTAACCCACAAAATATGCTAAACATGCAGAAAAACTTTTCATGATACGATATTTGTTAAAAATGGATCAGGTCGCCTCAGTGACCTGTTTTTCCTCCGTCCTCGTATTTCGCACATAGCCATATGGAGAGGCGTTTAATAACTTTGTTTTCAATTAAATTTCAATTATAAAATAAAATTACAATTATAAAATTAGTATACAAGGCTGCTGTCAAATTAAATTTAGTTTTAGAAATTATTTAGTCTTAAAGTTTACTAAGACAGAATAAAAGCATCGACGTTTTCATACATCGATGAGTTTTCATCGATATATTATTAACATCGATGTTTGGCCACATCGATACTTTATTGTCGACGTCGCATCAAAGAAGAACATGTTCCATTTCAAGAACGTGAACCGATTATTCTGCCAGAGGGATGCATATTGTTCGCAGGCGGTGGAAGAAGGTGAAAAGACAATGTATCATGTTTGCCAGATTTCGAACATGTTGCGTGTGGACTTCACGGAACTTAAGCAAGCACGTGGTAAAATTAATTCTGCTTCGCAAACATACGCTCATTTTAGATTCCGTTTCGCGATTTCCCCGAACTGACGGGTTCCGTTTGTAAATTCACGATGCGCGCAGGTCCGGAGGATGTAGAAACGGATGGTTTTGGTGCACAGTGTATTCCAGGAATATATATTAGTAAACCCGTGTCTAAGATGGGTGGGGCTCAGGGGAAAACGAAGCTAAGTGACATTTTGGAAAAAAATAAGTTGGTATTTATTGAGATTAAATTGTGGTAGAAAAATAATCAAAGTTCTGTCTCTTACGATTGCTGACTTCTGTTGTCCGGAAGGTGAACTGCTTTGAAGATTTGTTGTTTCGGTTGGAGGAAAGGTAGTCTAAGTGACAGTGTTTTGTTGTCATGAATACTAGAACACACATAATTTCAGGCATAATGAATAAAAATCAGATGTCTATTTAGGGCTGTCACACAAGCGTACTTCTCGAACGTCTATTTAGGAACGTCACAAGCGTTAAGTAACGTGTTTTGTAGATTAACACTGTATCTTATGCGAAACGGCACACGTACGCTCTTGGCCGTTCGGCATAATAACCATTCCGTATCAGAGCAACGCTCATGTAACGTAAGCCGCCCTGGAGACTTCTAATACGCATTACACACAGGGATGTATTGGTACGACTTGTAATGATTACAAGAACATTTTCTGGCCGTCAATCTGTTACTGAAAACGGTAGATATGATGAAGATGAATAATGAAAAAAAGGGAAATATATACAAATGTAAGTTTTCATTATGTTACCAATTTCTTAGAGTCATTACATTTCTTAATATTACAAATACTTGAAAACGTACCTTTCCTATTATTACTCTGAATTATCAAAGCAAAAATTATTTTATTACCTAAACAACATCATCTTTATCAATTCTTACTTTGACAAATTTAACTCAATAATCTTTCTGAAACATTGATGTTGAAAATTAATATTTGATACTTGGACAACTTTTCCTCTTACACTGTTCAGTGCAAAGTTGTCTATTCAATTTAAAAAAATTTTAAACTTTGAAAAAAGCTGAAAAATGATAAGTACATGAGCGGATAACCAAGACTAGACCCTAAAAAAGTAATGTGATAAACAATTATAATAAAGTTTATAGAATTTTCTATTTCAGGTTTAACTTTGAATGCAAATATCTCAGCAACGGAAAGTCACTTAGCCTCGTTTTCCTCTGAGCCCCACATGTATTTCAAAAGGTAAATGTGTGAAAATACAGAGCGCCAGAAGAGTTTACAACGGCGCATTGCTGTTGAGAGTGCTAGCAACAACAATTTTGTTGATAACGCGAGATGCTGCTGGTAACAAAATAAAACGTAAATTACGTACTCGCTGCAATCATAAAAGACACCAAAAGTGTCCTGTTCTCTTCTTCTCAATGATATTCTTTCTACCAACGTAAATGGACTTATTTTCTGGCGCTTAAGAAGGAACTTCTTAAGAAAAGAAAGTTATGTAATGCTGCGCGGTAAAATGGCGAATGTTTGGCAGAAAAACTCTTATTACAGGGTCCTGGTTACGAAAAAGTGGATAAATCCAGATCTTTAATTTAGACAAAAAAAACTCGAACACATGGTGCAATCACAATCCCTGTTTTGAGAGTCCTTGTTACCAAAAAATCAATTGACGTCAAAATGTCTGTCTGTGAACACCGCTAGAGGCTAAACCGGTCTGCCGATTTTCTCCAAAAACGATACTCCCCAATTGATCTGGCTTATGTCACGGGCTCCTTGAATTTAAAATCAATATTTCGATGTTGTTGGAGAGTCTGAAGAACGCTTGAGATAATGACGTAGGTTTCATGTTTTTGTTTATTTATTTATTTATTTATTTATTTATTTATTTATTTATTTATTTATTTATTTATTTAAGCGTTTTTCGTGCGAACGTTTTTCATTATATTTTACTGAATTCTTGTTTTGCAGACTGTAAAGCGTTGCCTAATTAGGTGTTTTAGTCGTATGTGTAGAAGAGTTATATTCCGCGTTTCTGAGGAAAAAATTGGCGGATGGTACATTTCTATTTGATGTCCATTGTTATTAAATTTTTTCCTCTGATTCGTCTACTGATTCTAATATTGAGTATGTCATTTATTGAGTAATGTCTTTACTTGCACAATTGATTAAGCATTCTCCGTCTTGCTTGGCGTCACTATAGTTACTTACTTTTGTGAGTCCTCTTTTTTTGGTGAGTGATGTGCGCTCTGTTGTCTGGTGGAATCAACTGTTGATTTTTGTAGGCCTAGCTTCTGCAGATTGGAGGTTTCCAGTGATGTGCGCTTCCACGTATATTTGAGGAATACGTGCAGTTGATTTGCCGCTGTTGTTGCATCAGGCCCGTGAATGCTGAAGTGTTGTTGTAGAATTTGTTTGCGTTGTTCTAATGTTGTTAAGATGTTCTTGGAGATATGATTTTGATGTAGGAGATGTTTGATACTGTGTTGAAGATCTACTATTGTTTTTCTTGTGAGGATTGCGAATTATTTTTGTCTGTGTATATTCACAGTTTCCTCATTATTTAATAGTTCGAATGGATCTAGCTATGTGCTTTCTCCTAGGGAATTTCTTATGTAACATATTTAGCACTTTTCGGATTATTTTGTAGCACTTTTACTGTGGTTTATAACAATTTTAGTTCTGT
>BOPP01000090.1:2967506-2988169 GCA_017312745.1 Gryllus bimaculatus
TTATTTATTATTATTTATTTATTTAATTTATTTATTTATTTATTTATTTTTTATTTATTTATTTATTTATTTATTTATTTATTTATTTATTTATTTATTTATTTTATTTATTTAATTTATTTATTTATTTATTATTTTTTATTTATTTATTTATTTATTTATTTATTTATTTATTTATTTATTTATTATTTATTTCCACAGACCAGCATAACTTGGCTTACAGGGATTGTTTTCATTCAATAACAACTTAAAAATTACAGGTATACAAATAAATAAGACAGCAGAAACCTTTCAGTCACATATAACAAGTTCACATCAAAAAAATACAATCATTCTTTAGATAAATAGGAAAAAGGAATCCCAACAGTTCCTTTCTTTATTGTTTGATGTCTTACAAGTAAGTTTTGTTTGAATTATTCTTTACAATTGTTTTATTCTAATTCTGAAGGATTTAAGGGGGGTCAGCAAAATTGTAATTAGATATTTATCATATGGAAATTTCTGTTTGATTCGCGGAATGTTGTTTTCTAATGAAACCAGGGCCATTTAGAGCTATACGTAGAATCTTTATTTTGAAATGGTGTTTGTTATTTCTGATATTTAGTCGCCCGCATTGTGTTTGTACCATTTTTGGGGCATGCATACATTATAATGGGGAGAAATTATTGCTCTGTACAGGACTAGTGTGGCATTCTGTTTTGAGAACGGGGTTTCTGTTTAATGGGGTACCAATTTATGAAGGTCTTCTATTTGCTTGGGCTGATTTTGGTTATTTATATGGTTTGTCCCAAAATATTAGGTTCTGGTGTCCCCAATTTAATATTTCCCAGGATATTTTATAGATTTTCTTTTTTGGTAACCCCAATCCAGAAGTTTTGTTAAGCGGTTTTAGGGTTTAAGGGTTAGTTGTTTATTAGGCCATAAAGTGTAATATTTTTGCTTAGAACATTTGTTTGGGTTTAGTTTTAATCTTCCATTTTTGTCAGCCCATTGTGTTTTACTTTGTTTTCAGTTCCCTTTTTGTTAGATTTTTTTGTGGCGGTTTTAGACCCTTTTAGGAAGTTTAGTATGCACTAAATCATCGGCAAAAATAATTTTGGCTATTGTTGTGTTTTGAGTAGTTGGGAAAATCTGCTGTGGGGGATATACTTAACCCCAAATTTTTGGGTTGGGCGCAGGGGATTTTTAAAATGGGGGCTTGGGGGCCTTTGGTTGGGGTTTAAAAGTTCCCAAAAGGGGCCTTTTGGTTTTTTTTTTTTTTTTTTTTTTTTTTTTTTTGGGTTTTTTTATTTTCCTTTTTTTGTTTTGAATCTCTCTCATTTATGACACACACTATAAGCACACTTGATTTTGTCTCTGTGACGGTGCACTATTACTAGTCTAATTGTATTGTAGTTTTGCCGCAATGCCGGTATGGAAGAGAAAACACGTTCCAAATGCAAGCAAACCTCTAGAAGTTGTTCAATTGCATCACTACCCATTATTCATTTACATAGTCTGTACAAAATGACGCACCAGAAATTATTTATTTCCTTCAAAATTATACAAATACGACAGATTTATTTTATATCAAAATAACTTATAAAGTAAGCTGGGATAAGTCATGATTCACAAAAACTTATTTCGATACTTGTTACGGCGTTGGAGTCAAAATGCACCTCGCCAGCCCGCTGTTTTACCACCTTTTTTAAATTTCAAGTCGCAGGCTTCCTCGGCCAGAGTCATTTGCATGATCTTGGTTGTCCGGGTGACGCCGAGTCGAATCTGTGTTGCAGACGTTTCGACCATCTTGTCGTGGCCTTCTTCAGGGCTGGTATGTCATGGACATACCACCCGTAAAGTCAAGATCATGTACTTTTTTAAATTAGTCCGAAAGTACGAAAACATTTTTAAAATTAGCTTCGGACATTTTACTTGGGAAAATAGATTCACCAGATGAACTCATTAAAGCAGGTAAACGTCGTTTTGAGATCAAAAATCGAGTTGTAGGATAAAAGAGCTCGTGCGTATACTCCGCTCATTCTTTCCGGTATTTGAACCCGGAAGATCTTAGAGCAAGGTGGAATGTTAATAGAAAACCTTAGAAGTAAAATATATCTAAAATAAGATGAGAGGAGATGGAATAATGGTTATATTTACAAAATTATGTAATTTTTTTAAAAACCAGTTCCAAATCGGAATCGATATTTATGAGTATTGCCTGAAACAATTTTAAGATCGTATTCGAAGGAAGACGGAAATATGTGAAAAACGTTTACCTCAGTCAGGTAATGGTAGTATAGCATCTCCTATTTGTATCTGTTGGAAAATATATTAGAGATGGCAAAGACGAACGCATAAACGACTGTCTTGGCTTGCGTATCCGCACGTTCGCCTGCTCCACCGGGGCTGGCACGCCGCCTGGCCTGGCCGTGCCGCCGCGCCGACAGAGGGCCCACAACAATCGGGTGGGCGACGCAACGGCGCAGAAGGGGAGGGGGGGGCGAGGCGTTTTCGTAAATTCCTCTTTACGACGCTCCTATTCGTCCGATTTGTATGATTGTCACGGCGTTGGATTCAGGAAGCATGTCGCCATTGCGCTATAAGCTCACATTTTTAATTTTTTTCTCGGAAGTTTGAGAACTAATTTCAAATTCCAGATTTTGCTAGATTTTTGGAAAAAAGGGCTTCGTACCGTAAATTCTATTTTAAAAAGGCGTCAAATGCCGTTTACAGATCGAAAATTGGACATTGTTTCAGACGTTATCGGTAAAGTAAATTCTCCTGTGATAGTGCTGCGATCTATTGAATTTTCCTACAAGTATTTTTCGGTGCATTTAGCCTTAATACAGCCCTGACTAGGCTCATTGCGGAGAAACGTTCCTAGCGCACTATATAACGGAATGTGTAAACTATATGTAGTAATATATGTAAAAAATTATCCCAAAAATGTAAAAATGTTTTAAAATGGGTTGAAATCGTTCATAATGTCATGCAAAACTTTAAAAATGTACGCAACTAGGGACCATGTCTCTATAGAAATAGTTCCTAATCATGAGTATTCGGACACTTCGTAGGAATTTTATATGCAAGTATGAAATTATTAAAATGATGCTATATATATATATATATACGTTACAATCTACGTGAAAAATGTCACATCATTTATCTTGAAACAAATACGTTTCACAAGCTTTGAAACTAACGGACAGAGTTTAATG
Source organism: Gryllus bimaculatus (assembly GCA_017312745.1). Lineage (NCBI taxonomy): Eukaryota > Metazoa > Arthropoda > Insecta > Orthoptera > Gryllidae > Gryllus > Gryllus bimaculatus. Next base: position 2,970,707 of record BOPP01000090.1, read on the forward strand.
TTCTTTAATAGATACATAGTATATCTTCCAGCTATGATTCAATTTTGGAAGTTGATTCAACGATATACGTATATAAGTATTACGAAATCGTCTGAGAATAAATACATTTAACATATTTCAGTAATCATGGTAAAATTAATGAAAATCATGGTAAATTTCGAAGCTCACAACAATAATACTTAATTTTAAAAAAAATAGTTCTATGATTATGAATTACAGGACAATTATTTTACCTGGTACCTCATCGTCTAGAAATATATTTTGAACAAAAATAAAAAAGATAAAAGTACTTTTATAACGATTATCAAGATTAGAAGGAACAACTACGACGAACAAATAATATATTTAATAAACTTCTTTCCTCTGAAAAACAAGTTTTGACCAAATAACGAGCCCTTAATATTAAATTCTTATATCAAATAAGTGGACGTTTTAAAAAAGGAATTTTTACCCAAACAACTCACAGCCCGACAAAGAAATGAAGCACCCAGGAGTGGTTGGAAGTGAATGAAACCACGTATGTCGAAAGACTGTGTGAAGTGATTCAAAAATCGGATGAAAGAGACATGGCTGTTGGCAGTTAAAGGTTGAAAGTTGGCGCCAGGTCAGTAGGGTGTTGCACCGCCACTGGCTGCAATTCACACCTATAACCAGTTTGGAATGGATTCAAATACCCTTTGGACCCTCCCTTGAGGCAAGTTCGTCCACAATTGTTTCAGCTGTTCCTCCGGATCCCCTTCCAATGTCATCCCACTCGTGTTCAATGTTGGAGAGGTCCGGGAATCTTGCTGGCCACGGGAGGCCCTCAACATGTTCTAGGCAATCCATAGACACACGTGCTGTGAGAGCGTGCATTATCCTATTGTAACACTGCCCCAGGGTGCTGTTTCACAAGGAGTAGGAAGTACGGATGCAGAATGTCTGTGACGTGTTGCTTCTGCCGAATGACTCTCAGAGTCGATATATCCGATGGCTCCCCACACCATGATGACCATAAAGCCCGGGGATACGCCAGTGTGTCCCTCCACAATATGGACAGGGTGGGCCCTCTACCCTTTACGCCGCTACTCGCGAACCCTAAGATCATTGGAGGATATGGCGAAGTGGGACCCATCACTGAACACAATGCGATGGAAGTCGTTCTCTGTTCGCGCCTCCCGAGCACGGCACCAAATCAAACGCCGACGTCGGTGTTCTGGTGTCAAGGGCAACAGGCGCATGGAGCGCATGGCGGGGATCAATCCGGCAGATGCGAGTCGTTTAGACACTGTTCTAGAAGTCTCAGACTGTGGTAGCATAATCAGTACAGATTATCGGATGGCGGACGCCAACGCCATGGGATTCCGCATTGCTTGGCGCACCATACTCCGGTCCTCCCACGGGGTGGTGTATCGTGGTAGACCGTAGCCTGCACGACGTGCGTTGCTTTCCACATGTATCAATTGATTCCAACATCGGTCCACTGCGACATCTGAATGACCCTCATGCCTGGCAATTGTACGATGCGACCAACCAGCCTCCTGACGTCTCACAATACGACCTCTGTCAAATGACAATTGGTGGATAGGCTGTCTAACGCGTCTGTGTGGCATCGCATGTGATTCGTACTGCACGTAAACGTCGTTCTTCTCTGAATGACTCACGGAAGTTGTGTGATAACAACTGCGCATCAATAGGGTGGTGACATCACGAATACACTCTGGTGAACGTTCTTAGTAATGCAAGTAGGAGTCTAACAGAGATATTTAATTCCTTTTATATTCATTGTTCACTGAAATGTGGTGCACTTGTGTATAATGGAAGTCATTTTCACTTTTCTGCATTATCTGAATGATCCGAATATTTTTTAGATATTCTGTACATTTACAAACGCACTAAAACCAGAACTCTCTGGTTACAAATCACATATTTACAAAACGAACATCCATATTCAACAAATTGGTGAACTAAATTCTAATATTTCAATGTTTTATAATACAGTGTGCAATTGATAACACAAACACAACCATTACTCTATAGACATACATCTGCCCCAAATGACGGGTCTTTCATTCACAATGCATTTGTTCTAAATCGCCGCTTGGAAAAGTTCCAAATGCTGTTAAAACCCGGTCAGAATAAACAGTTGAAATGTTATACATGCGTGCCAAGTGTAAGCAAATATATGTAATGACGAACAGGTTCTGTAATACTCTGATATTTATTCGAGCGCGCTGTGGAACGAGTGCGTTCGTACAACGCCGCCAAAAACCATCAAAATTCAAACGAGATACCCATCCGCCTGCACGAACGGAGCGGTGACCACGTCGGAAACGCAGATTTGATTTTAATCCTGTTATTCCTCCCGAACACTGGTTCCCTCGTTGCCTTGCTCTGCATGCAACTCTCGTGCCATGCTAATGTTGTAATGGTACTATTTCTACGGTTTCACAAAGGATTGACTATGTAATACGAGAGATAGGGGAAAACATGTAAATGAGAATCTGGGATGTGTCTTTCCACCACAAATTAAAACTGCACGACCCTAAAAAGTCAATGAGATGTGTTGATTTATTAAAGATGAAATTTCCAATGATTCTACAGTAATATTAATGAATAAAAATAACAATGCACATAGTTTAATAGTTTTGTCATTATTATATTATTTAATAATAATAATAATAATAATAATAATAATAATAGTAATAATAATTATCATCTTTGAAAAGCAGCTGAACTGTGATTCTCCGCAGTTGAACTTACCATTCAGCATCTGATCCCTTAACAACCTGATTCACTACTACCAACTGTCGAGGAAATTATAAATTAATTACATCTCTCACGAATAATAAAGCACCTGGAGAAGACGTCGTAATATCAGTATTCATTTTTCTAAATAAACCAACTGAAATTATTTAGGCCATATGGACTACCGATCAAATTCCCTAAGACTGGACGTCAGCATTAATCCACCCACTCTATAAAAAAGGTGACAAAACTAATACTTCAGAGGTACCTCACTTTTACGAATTAAATACAAAATATTATAAAGGCAATTCTGGCGAGAGCAAAAAAACAACTTGACCAGAAAATAGAGGATTATCAATGTAGGAAAAGTAGATTCTGCGCGGAACATATTTTAACTTAAAAGCAATAATGTCCTATTTAAGAAGGAGGGCTAAAGATTATGTAATTATTTTTATTTATTTAAAGAAATCCTAAGACTCAATTGAGAGGGATAATTTATTCAAAATTCTTAATGAATTTGGATTAGATACTAAAACAACAAACCTAATTATGCAAATGTTAACAAATACTTATTCCAAAGTGAAATATAGTCTAATATATCTAAAAGTTTTGAGATCAAAAAAGGAGCTCACGAAGGGAATAGTCTTTCACCCTCTGCTTCTTCAAATGTGTCTTTGAAAAAGTTGTAAGAGAATGGAGGGAAGCACTGGAAGAACATCATATCAAAGACCGGATACGATAATGGCTATAAAGTAAACTAGAATGCATTGAAATAAATTAGCTTACGACTCTTCGAAGTTTAATTCCAAAATGAAGTTAAAAAACAATTAAATATTTCCCTTTGAGAAGATGAGTGTTTCACTGACTTTTGTTCTAGGGTATTCTCAGTGTTCAGATGAGTGTACTTTACTATTTTGGAAGTGATAGTACAAACAAAGTCTCTTCTACTTCCTATCCGTTGGATCTCAACTAATTACCACTTAACTCCAGACAAATTGTACGGCAACAGACTCTCCGTTTATTGAAACCCATATGGTCCCAGACACCGATTCAAACTGTGATTCGTCAGACAACATCCCACACTAACTGCACCTAACTTGTTTGCTTTAGAAGCGTAAAAAAGTTTGATATTTAAACTAGCTGAATTCGAACCAGAGAACGCTTTTCGACTAATCAAGTCACAATGGTTCGGAAGAACAGCGCCCTCGAAACAAGTTTCACGCCGGCTTTTTGCTTCGACGCAACGCTCAATTGTTCGGAACGAACAACGCAAAGCCGCGAGACCCTTGAACATGTTTGCGCAGGGCGTTGCGTTTTTGTTTTAAACGTTTCGCTGGCGCCTCGCAGGGCGCGTACTAATTCAAACCTCTCCGATTTATATACTCGGGTTGCTGCGCGGCGCAGTGTACGTTATAATTAAGGTCTAAACGCATTTAAAATATAGGTCTTTGTGTTAATTATATTTTTCGTTGCGCTTCTGGGGGAATGTAATTGAAACAAAAAAAAATGAATAGTCGTCGGATTAAATCTGTGTAATTATCCTTATTTACGGTGCAATTAGAGGAGCTGCGCAACACTAACCGAGGAATAGATGAGTCAGCACGCCACCGAATTACTTCTGTATGCGAAATTATGACTTCCCCGCACGGGCTAATTTGCAGTTGCGCTCTCTATGATAGGCTGTGAGGGGGGAGGGACTAATGATGGACTGGGGGTAAGGGATGACGATGACAGGAGCGGGCAGAAGCGGGAGGGGAAAGGCAATGGGAGTGCACGGGCAGTAAATTGTTTAGGGGAAGGGAGATGAATGAAGAAAAGAGAGGGGAGGGTGAGTGGAAAGGGGCAAGGAAGAAACGAGTGAGAGGAGGAGGGAATGATAGTGCCAGTAGGAGGCAAGGGAGAGAGCGGGTAAAGGGCGAGTGGAAGGGAGGGGAAAGGGACAGGGAGGGGAAGGGAAAAGAGAGACAGTGGACAATGGGAGTTGTGAGTGAGAGGGGTGAAGACACGAAAGTGGGAAGCGCAGAGAGGACAGCGGGACGAGTGGATGAGCGATGGGAAAAGGAGAGCGAGGTATAGCGATGAGGAGAGGGGGAAAAGATGCACGAGAAGAGAGTTGAAGTAAAAGGTACGTGACTCTAGAGGGCAACCTGAAGAGAAGACGTACATGGTTAGCAAGGGGTGGTAAAAGATTCCTGGATTTGAAAAGAGCCACTTGAAGTTCAGAAAAAGTGTAGTTCGAGAAAAAAAAGTTAAGATATTCAATCGCAAATGGAAGCGTAGCAATGCATCGTAAAAGACGTAAGCGTATTTAGAAGATGGGCTAAAAACGAGGGAAATGGCATTTTCGATAAGGCAGATCACGTAGAAAGAAAAAGATAAGAAAGAAAAGTCGCGAGGCAACTATTTACGTAGGTATGCATGTTGTTGTCCACGGAATGCATATCCCAAAATACCTCTCATATTTTGAAGTAATTTATCGCTCAAACCCTACATGTGCAACAAAATAGTGATCACGTCTACGATAGCAATGCAGGCATTTACCTACCTTCAACGCAACAATCAAAACATCCACCGTCCAACGTCAATCTTCATAATAGAAACGTCAATTTGATCGTCTGCAATAACATCTGGCGCGCTTTCGCAGATCGTCATCACACAGAAAACACTCGTCAAATATTGGCAATCCACATCATCAGCACACACACAATGAAAAATATATTTTTTTAAATATCCCTATAAAATAGGAATTATCATTTCTGTCTAGAATTTCCATTGAAATTATTAACAATTCGCTCATTCTGGGGATATATTTATTATCACATTCGTATTTCGTAATTTAATAAGCCAGAGAGTGAGAGACTTGTAAGACACTGAAACGAAGGTATTATGTGTACATCGGAAAGCATATAATGGTTTCACAGAATGAAGTAATGAAGTAATGAATATTGTGCAAATAAATACATCAGTTCAAAACTTCAAAAACTACAACCACTGAAATACCTTGACCTTTTACTTACGGTCACAACGTAACCGCGTTTTCAATATAATTTCTCCATTATTCAGACCATCCGCAATATAGAGATTTTGAAGCATGGAGAAGCCAACGAGAAGCTCGAGCCGTGCCTTCTCATACATCCACATCACAGAGACGGAGACACTACGCGGTCGCCATCGTTAGCAAACGCCTCGCCGCTAGTTCAGACGCGTCTGCGGTAATTCCCGCGACGCAAGCCGCGTCCCAATACAATCGGAACCCGGTCCGCACCGGCGCGCCACCACCGCACCAAGGCACCACCCCTGCAGAAGCCTCGTAGCCTTGTGCCGACATTGTGCCGGCCACAAACGGCTCGTTGCCGGGCTGCGCACTACACCGAGCTCATGGACGACGGCGGCGGCGCGGTGGCTCGCTTATGCCCAACTGGGCATCGGCTCGGCAGAGGAAGGCGTCCTCAAGGAGGCGTGCGTCACAAAGCTTTGACGCCTGCGAGTCAGAAGGCGGAGTAGCAGTTGTTGGCAACACTGGCTTTGGCTTACGCGCAAGACTAGGTAACTAACGTTTTGCAGTAAAGTGAATGTTGGTGAAAGGGAGACGTGGAGGAGGGTAAAGACATAGACTAGGAGAATGAATGGAAGGCGGAATAGTGCATATTTTAAAAAAAGAAAGTAATTAACATTTTAAATGAAATTCCGTACTAATCCCACACAATGACTTTTTTAACCCGGCGGTGGGAACGTGAAAAATCCTGACGTCAGTGGGAACGTAGCTTCAATAGACACGCTTGATATTGGAGCCTGTTTAATGCACTAACTAATTACACATTTTTTTTATTATGAAGGGAAAGGTGCAAATGAATTATATATCCAATATCGAACACAAAATATTTCCCAATTTTTTAAAAATTCTCTGTCTAGCGACAAAAAACAAAACTGAAAGAGATCGAAGATCATACTAAGAGAAGAAAATATAGCATTAAATAATATTAAATGAAATATTAACGAAATATATCTGCATCACTTAAACAAACATAATGGAAGCATTGTTTTACCGTAATGTTTTATATAATGTTTTGGAATAAGTTTTATTGAAGCATTTTTTATAATTATTTTTTCGGCTTTTTGTTTTTCTTAACCTTTTTGAGAAAGTGTTTTGTCGCCTATCAAAATTTAAAATAATTTGCATTTCGTAACTCTAAAACATCAACTTTATTTATAAAAAATAGACAGCTAATAAATAAATATATTACAAAATATTCAGGTTTCATTTCTTGTTTCTCAGGTTTAGCTTTTTCTATTTCTTGTTCAGAATCAGTACGGTGTGAACATTTCAGTTCAAATAATGTATCAGCAACTTTATCATCACTTGATAAACAATCATTTTTGTTCTGAAAGCTTGTTTATTACTTGTATATCATTCGGATTTAATTCGTTAAAATAACTATTGAATGAGCCGAACATGTTATAAAAAAAATCACGTAAACGGGTACGTTAGATCTGATGAACCCATCAACAACTTGAAGCGGGAATAGTACGCCAGTTTTTCAGACAAACTCAAACTAATGGTCGTCGTCTATTCAAGAAGATTCAATCTGAAGGTAAACTGGTGGATAAGTTAAGATATAATTTCGTTCACTTGATAGACGGCTTTAGTGATGCCGGTGGGTCAGACAGATCCACCGTTTCCTCTGTCGGGTTAAATAAGTTTAAATGTTCGAAAAAATGCATAAATATTCAAGCCATCTTCATTGTCCTTTACCACACATTTGAACATGAACATAAATATAAAATGTAACACTGAGTTAATTTTTAAATATTTATGGCTGAAGCATTACCTGAAGACTATTTTGGAACACTTTGTAGAATAGTGAAATATTAAATAATTATATGAGTCGTCATTGCCAGCAATATTGTTTATTACAATAGCAACTTTCGATGGCTTAGCCATCATCATCAATTTTCTGCTGTATGAAAACTACAAAAAAATCTACCTACTGTTGGCAATGACGACTCACGTAATTATTTCATTGTAAATGCCAATGAAAAGTCACCACAATACCAATATTAGTTAAATATACTTACCTCAAAACGTTCTACAAACGAGCGAGCGTAAGAGAAAAAAATTAAAACCAATATTTCTTTTCATTTCACGTAATATTTCAGTTCAATCATAACTCTTTTGATAAACAAAACTGTAATGGAGATTAAAAATTTAAATGGTGGTCCCCTTAAATAATGTTGCAAAATCAATGTTTCAAGTGATTTTGCAATATTTTTAAAACTCTATGTATATTTTTCACTGAGTTTTGAGCTCAAATAAACGTGTCTCTATTGTGGAACACTTTGCGAATATAACAAAATCATAGCTGAACCGCAACACGTACGACAAACCGCCTAAAGAAATAAAAAAACCGCCTAAAAAACCGTTCCTGCTCAGGGCACTCGACGCTTCAGTCCGGTCATAACTCGATCGGCGATTTCACACTCCACTCGATAGGAAGCAAGAAAGCCAAAGAGTGTCCTGTCCGTGTTTTGCACCCTGCCCCGCTCGAGTGCGAGAGGAGGGGATGCCCCTCATCGCGTTCACGAGCAGCCTCGCAAAAAGAACGACGCACGCCCGACCGGCCAGCCGGCGAGCGGCGAGCGGTTCGCCTTTCCAGGGACGCCCACGGATGGCCTAACGTCGCTCCGCGAGAACATGTCGGTGCGCTGCAGAGAAATCACGACGTCATATTCCAATGGCAGATCCAGTTGGGACCAACAATTTTTATTAATTTCATATAATTTATTCAAAATAATTTGCGATAATATCATAGCATCCACACACACACAGAGATTATATATATATATATATATATATATATATATATATATATATATAGGAAGATGCTTGCTCCATTGTAACCTTTTCCCTAAACATGTTTGCAATGGTGGTTTGGCATTGTCTTCTGCTTAGCAGTTGATTACAGGAGAAGCACATTATGATGATAAATTAATAATTGTCTGTAGAATAAGGCTTTAGATGTGTTGGCGTTAGAATGGCCAATGAGGTCACAAGCTCATAACTGAAAAAACTACCTTTCGTGCAACTCAACCTCGCAGTCTTTGGCTTCACTTAATTGGATACTGCTCGATGCCCAATCGTATCAAGTACGAATCACACAGTACTATTTAAACTCAAATATTTTTTTAAATTCTTATATTAAAAAAAATTTGCACATATTTTGTTGTAAATTCCCGAGCACAACTGAAGAAGAGAAACAAAAGAGAGAGAGAGAGAAGCTTATTTAATGTATTCAATACTTTTCAAATACAAATTCCTACATAAGTTCTATGTAAAACTTATTTGTATTATTATTTTACGAATGTATTTATGGTTTTTATTGTGGTCGGTATTATTTAAATATTTACATTTAGTAGTCCGTAATAACAAATTTGACAACACTAAACTCTTCCAGATTTAGCCTTTCACGACAATTCAACCTTTTACGCACCAAGTGGGTATATTTTTTAGTACATCAGTGTGGTAGTATTGAATGTTTAATTCGATGTATTCTAACTAAACGATCACATTTTCGTTTATTTATTAACTTTTTTCTTCATTAGAGCTATGCAAAACCATTCGTTGTGTTTACCGTCATGAACAGCGATTTTATTCTATAATTTTACAAGCATTCAACATTTTACAAGCATGAGAACCATTTGTAGTTGATTTATTTACAATTCCAGGATAATCAATTCCTCGGTTCATTCAATCAACGACCAGTTTAATCAATTTGTTCAATATCTCGGCCTAGGGATTTGATAATATGGTGAAAAGATAGTGCTGGTATAATTTGTATATGAGTGCATGACGAGACTTCATATAAGAATACACATATTCTTCTTGTTCTTCGTCTTTTTCTTCTTCTTTTCCTTCCTTTTCTTCTTCTTTTCTCGCTTTGGCTCACACACTGAGGAAACAAAAGAAATCGGATAGCTAAATGTGCGGAAAAAAGCAATGAAGTTTTCAGGCCTTTGATACTTGGAATTCATAATAATGTATTTTTGTGTACAAACACTATTTATTACGAATCAATTAAAGACTTATAATTGTATAGAATGTCTCGTTAAATATTAATGTTTACAATATGAAACTTACTGGTCAATGTTTGTGTTCTAACGCATAATATCATGGGTGTTGTAACTGTGAAGTATACATTACACTATCGTGACTACTTAAGAATGGATCGGTGAAAGAACCTATGTTAGAACAGTAATTCGTGTCTCGCTTATCTGACCAACGTCACGCCATCTGCATAGCAACGTAGCCCGAGATCGAGCTTTCTACTGTTACGAACTTATACACTAGTTACTAAGGCGTGCACGTCGAAGTGAAGGTCGGGTCGTCGAAGTGAGGTAAGGAATTCAATGAAAACTTCAATACGGTAATATTTTATCATAAATGCTGTAAGTGGAATAACCCTCTTGCAGATTTTTATAAAAAATTCCTGATAATGATTGAAACATCACTTCAATTAGATGACTTTCTAAATCAGAGAAAATACATAAAAATTACTATTTCACAATATTATTATTTAAAAACTACTTTACTTCCTGTTTTTATCACACCTGAAATATTTTCTCAAGATTTACAAATTTAATAGGAGTGGTCTCGAGAACACTTAATTTCTGGTTTGTTTTCACATCAGACCGATATTTTCTTAATTTCTTAAGCTGAGCTTTCTAAGCCTTATTGTTGACATCCATCTCGAATTCGCTCCTAACGTCGCTCTTTTGCAAAACAAGTACTCATGCAATAAAGTTTAACATTATATAGTGTTTGCATAGCCTACTATTATTAAATTATACAAACGTTCAAATATCAAATATAAAGTTTATAGCACAAAAAAGTTTGCTACAATTTTATTGATTTTTCTAGAATATTTTGGATTAAAAGAAGTTAATAAATATTAAAGTAACTAATACTACATGAACTTAATATTTTTTCTCAAAGTCACTTCTATTTTTGTATACATTTAAAGTACGCTGGCATTCTGAATTAAACTAAACAATAAAAGAATAACATGAACAATCTTGCGAGTGAGAGTATAAAAACCAATACCCACCTTTTAATTTTTACCAGGAAAATGCACTACATGAAATGTCCATTTCTGTATTTTTTTTAAATTTAAAATTACTACATTTAACGAAACTTATTAAAATGTCAGTGGAAGAAAACTTTAATTCGACTAATTTTATCGCGACAATCATTGTACTGTGCAGACCTGAGAAATCGGAGAGTCTGTTTCCCCTTAACGCTCTCGCCTTGCCGAACACAAACGAACGTGCACGGATGTTTCTGAGACTCGCAGTGTAATCATAGTGGTGCCTTATCTTTAGTAATTCACGGTAACTTATTGTACAGAGTTAATATTATGAAGGATGACACAAGTCGATGGTGTTACAGCAAGTCAATGAAAGAAATGTATTGAAATTTATTTCCAGTGAGAATTTGACACACGTGTCCTTAACGCATTCGCAGTATTTGAACCACGGTACAATCATTTCGCATTTGTTTTTCTTTAGAATGCTAAGTGATGTGCATGTTATAAATACACAATAATATGTATTACTGAAACTTTCCGTGTGTTGCAATGCATGTCTTTTACATAAAATTGATCAAAACTGAAAACCGAAGCAAATTTTGTGTCGTTTCATCCACAACCCGTCAACTCCTCAAAATTGCTGACTTCGTCGAATTCTCCTGTACTAGTACCAAGTCCATTCACATTCTCCGAACTTTTTTTTTTCGACGATCTTCAGCAACTCATCGTTCCGGCGTAGGGAAGCCCCGTTGGGCACACACCACAACGACTGTGACCTTTCGCGCCAACGCACCCCAGAGGCGCCGTCTTGCACGTTTACGACCGCCTGGCCCCCTACGCCGCGACCGATACTAAAAATGTCTGCACCCGCAGCGCGCCAGCCGCGTCCTGCAGGATATGTCTTTTTCTGTCATTAGGGCATCGACACGATTTTCTCAACTAATTTTCAGCGCAGCGTGCACTTGCGTGTTAGTTCCGCTCGCTCGTTTTCTCATTCGACTTTCGTACATTCACTACGTATTTCAATTTCGTTGGAAATCTGTGTGATATTGCCAATGTTTTTAATTAGTTTATATAAATTGACAATATTTGCAGAGTTTCACAGCTAGTATTCCAATTGCTGTAGATACTACTAAATTTCAAGAATGACGTTTGCGTTTTCTGCAAACATGAAGATGAAAAAAATTCTCAAATGAGATTTATTGTGAAGGTTATTGCAATGCAACTAAAAACTATTTTCTTATTTTTTCAATATTATGAACGAAGCGAACTATTATTATACTATTTAATGTTTACGAATGAAGCGAACTAATGTTTATTGTTTGCACCTCGAGTAGCAGTGGATACTAGTTTCATACGTAAACGCAACTATTAATAAAACCGATTTCAAAATGGTACTACGTGAACTGCGATTAACTTACTAATACTACGTAGTAGTATATTGAGGAAAGTGAGTCACATGTTTACTAATTTAGGTCCTATGACCTAAAAACGACGTATTTGATATACTGCCATAATGACTCAAAATGGCTGTCAAATATTTACTGTTGCCTTTGTGAACAAAAAATATTTCAAATATTTCAGCTACTAAACGAAGGAAACTTCAAATGAAAAAATATGTATTATTAGCAAAGTTTTAATGAAATATTAACGCAGGCTACATACCAAAAATAAAAAAAGGAGGAGATCATGTTGTAGTAGCTCATTAGAAAAGTAGAGCTGGATCTGCTCTCATCATAAGCTCCAAAACGAAATACGCATCTTCTCAAGATAAAATATCCGTATCTTTCATATTACTCTGAAGAGCAAAACATCTATGATAAATTTACAGAAAAATTAGGCCCCAGTAATTTCCTACCTTAACGAATACTACAATATCAGATATTTGTGACAACGTACTCTTAAGAACAGCATTGTGTTTCTCTTTTTCATAGAGTATTTCCGTTTACGTAGAAGAAGCTCTCTTAAAATAACTTAACTTTTTCCTCACTTTCATTTTCCTCTCTTCTTCGTTTAACACAACATTTTATCTAATAGTAGTTTGTATATCCACACTTCTTTTCTAAAACTTCAAACTTCAATGTCAGTTGAACTTGAACCAAATGTAAAATAGGATTTATATCAAAGTAGAAACAGCATGCATACAATCTGCAAATAAAATCGCTACCGTTCGAATTGTCAAGAATAGAAGTTTCCATGAATTTGATCTGCGTCACAGTTGATTTTCTTTGTGTTGTTTTTACTTTCCGGTGTACGCTCGGGTATATGCGGAGTAATACACCTAGTATAGTGAAAGTTATGTAACCCTGCGGAAAATCGATTTCGAGATTTTGACGGAAAAACACGTTTTGGGTCACCTGATGCCAAAAAAGTTTTTTCTCGAAACGTCCGTCCGTCCTTTCGTGTGTCTCTCCGTCCGGCAGTCTGTCTTTCTAGTGTATGGTAAAAACAGTTGCGCCTAAATCATGGATAGGATTTTTTCTAAATTTAAGAAACCCTTCTACATTTGACCTGAGTTGAAGTTCTGCGATTTTGAAATTTATTCATTACTTTTTGGAGGAACATTACATAAAGCCCCTGAGATATTTTCAAAATTTTCTCAAAAATGGCTCCAATTTTTTTCTTTAAATTTCTTATAAGAATAGAGTAAAATGCACTTATACATGTGGTATAGATCCAATTTTTACGACTTACTCTGAATTTTTGAAAATGTCAATAGGTTGATTTTTTCGGGGTCTTCCTACAACTACAAAATTAAATATAGAATTATCCTTCAAAAGACATTTTTTATCTATATTTTGTTCTTTCATTAAGGTCCTGTACATTTTTGTGAAAATTGTACTAGTTTTCGTGCAATTTGCGCGCAGTATGTGCCCCAAATTTTCTTTGTACTTTTGACAGGGATAGTGATAAATGTACTCTATAAGATGACTTAAACGCCATATTGCTCGATTCTGTTTTTTTCAAAAATAAAAAAAATTGACTTGTCACTCACTTGTTAATATTTACATTCCCGGCAATATGTTCATATTTTTATATTTATGAGTAAATGCGCTTTAAATAATATCATATAAAACTTCTCGAAAAATTTTTCAATTCCAGAAATGCTCAAACGCCATTTTCTCATAAACGGCTACAAACTTTAAAACCTAACTTTTCTAAAAGATTCTGCTAATTGTAATCTTTAATATGACGTAAAGTTCATTTATGGGCATTTTTAAATTGCACAAATGTTGTTTTTCTTTCCAATATCTCTCACGCCGGTAATATAAACATTTACAGCAATTTGTAAAGACTATTGTACAGGGTGGCGCAGGGAAAAGGTAAATTTTGAACTTTACAGTCGGCACTGTAGAGCCGACAGTTGCTCAAAACTTTGCACAATTGTTGTGAGCGTATTGCCATTTGGTAATCATGGATCATTGGACAGGCGCGGAACGTACAGTAGCTGTGAGAGCGTTTTATAAAAGTGGTGATAGTGCGACAGCCGCGAAACGAATATTCCGACAGCATTACCAGCTTGAACGTCATAGACATGTCCCATCTGCGCATGCAATTACAATATGGGTGCGCAATATTGAAGAAACAGGATCTGTCTTGAAAAACGAAACTCCAGGTGGCATTCCAACGGTACGTACCCCAGACAACATTAAAGCTCTTAGAGCTGCAATCGAGAGAGTCCTCGCCACTTCGTTCGACAGCATGTATCTAAGCAAGGGGTTAAGCGACGAAGCTTACAAAGAATACTGCACGAATTGCATTTTCATCTCTATAAGTTGAAGATTGTGCAACAATTACATGAACGAGACCCAGAGTCACGTATGGAGTTAGGAGCCAGATATTGGCTAAAATCAATAAGGAAGCGAATTTCCTTGATAACATGTGGGCATTAAACGAAGTCCATTTCCACCTCAACGGATTCGTGAACAAACAGAATTTTCGTTATAGGGCAGAGGAAAATCTTTGTGAGTTTCACCAGCGACACTACATAGCGCCAAGGTCACAATATGGTGTGCTGAATCATATCATGGTGTTATCGGCCCTTATTTTTTGCACGTGAAGATGGTAGTGCAGCGACAGTAACATCCGCTTGATATGTTGAAATGCTTCAAACATTCTTTACACCGAGATTTACGGACTTAATCTTAATATCGAACTCATGTGGTTTCAACAGGACGGAGCCACGTCACACACTGCTCGACAATCGCTGGCAGCAGTTCGTCAGCTGTTTGGAAGATGCATTATTTCACGAAACAGTGACATTGAATAGCCTGCGAGATCCCCTTATCTTAGTGAGCGACTTCTTCCTGTGGGATATCTTAAAGACAAGGTGTACCGAACACGTCCTGCAACAATACATGAACTGAAGGAGAACATTGAAAAAGAAATCACTGCCCTTCCCCAAGATATGCTACACCGCGCATTCCAGAGTTTTCATAACAGGCTGTTAGATTGTAAACGCTGATTGGGAGCACATCTTTCCGATGTCATCTTTAAAAATACTGACACACTTTTGGACATTTTCATAGTAAAAACATAAAGGACATGCTGAATACCTGCACTTTCGTTACTGAATTATTTATTTTGTGGATTTATTCGTGCAAATAAAGTTAATTCAAAATTTCCTGTTTCCTGCGCCACTCTGTATTTGCGAGTTTTTCTAAAACGCCTAACGTTTCTGAGAAAAAGTGCTTCAAATTTTGAATTTACTCTAGCATTAAAGCACCATGATCATTAAAACGGATTCAAATGTTTCAAATAAAACTACCATATAGAACACGGTTTACTGTTCTTTAATATTCTTAAAATAATATTTTCGCTCTATTTTTAGGATTATGAAAAATGAAGAATTTTTTTTAAAAAAAATGTACTTTTTGCGGTAATAGATTGCTGCTGGCTGGTAGTGGCTAGTTCGTATGGCTCACCAAGACCAAAGGAAATAGAAAACTAATACGGGAAAATCTGTGCTATTTGGTAGCACCTGTAGTTTGAGATTCATACTACGCAATTCGAGTTTTGTTCAGAGATTCTACGAGGGAAGCTCGATAGAATTATCTTAAAGTACAAAATGTATGATAATGTTTACACTATTAATAATTAACTTCCCTCAATGTTAAAGCAAAAGGTAATTACATTATATTATTCAGAAGGCGACAAAAATGGCTCTTTCTACCCGGAAATTGAAAAGTGTGCCCTACAATTGTGCAATTGGTTACATAATTTTGAAAGTTATTTGTATTGGGGAAACAAATTTTTCGACATACCTAGGTTGAATTACAGGGCTCCAAGAATGCAGGGAAGGTGCAATTGACAACATTAAGCATGAGATATTAAAGAACTCGGCATATCGAAACTCGAGTTTTTAATTGTGGGCACTATATTTGTGGGATTCGGGTTATGTGCGTTCGATTTAAAGGTGCTTAAGATGCACCAATGACCAAAGGTCTTCGTCTCCCTTAATATATGTCTACCTTGTCCCATTTTTCACGTTCCACTTTAATCCAAAGCCAAAGGCGCTGCTCTGCCCCGAGGGAGGCTGCGTGGAGACAAAAGCGGGACGCCGCGCGTCGCGTCCTCTAGCGCGAGCGCCGACTCGTGAGCGCGTGCGGCGCAGTCTGCTTGAGTGCAGTGCGTGGCGGCATGCGGCGGCGGAGGCGACTGTGGCGATCAGAGCAGAGGGGGCGGGGGCGGGGGCCGAGTAGGCGGCCCAGTCCGCCGATCAATACGCACAGCCCGGCGTCTTACGCGCGGCGGCCGCACTCGACACCGCGGCCCCAAACCCGCGCCCGTGCCCGCGCCCGCACTCGCGCCCCCACCCCCCGCCGGCCCAGCCTGGTGTGCTTCGCACGGACACGTAAGCCAGCGCGCTGCAGCGCTATGCCTCTTTCCGTGCCTGGACTGCACGCTGGCACGCTGCTACTCGGCGCTTCAAGTCGGCACGTCTTTCGTTACGATTTTTCTGTTGGTGTTTCATGTTACCTCTCTCCTGATCTCCGTTATTTCCTCATTGCAACCTTTTGTTTCCTTCCCACGTGTCGCCTTTCCGCTTTACACCCCTGCCCTACATAAGCTGCTTCGCATGGATACGAACCCCACCGCACTGCTACTCTACGCCACGTTCATCGCCTTACTTCTTCCGGGTTCGACACGACGCTTCAAGTAGGAACGTCTTTCGTTCGGATTTGCTGCTTAGATCCTTCACAATACTTCCTTTCTACTCTCCGTTATTCCCACACTGTGCGTCTACTCATTTCCTTTCTTTCTGCTGCATTTCATCATTACACTCCCGCCCTACTCACACGCCAGCCAGCGCGCTGCTACACCATACCTCTTACCACGTTCGGCGTCGTCCTGCTCTTCATAAGTACGCTGCGGCTCGAGGCTACAGGAAGGCATGTCTTTCGCTTCGATTTGCCCTGTTGATGTGGGAAGTTACCTCTCTCCTGCTCTCCGGTGGTTCCCCACGGCGAGTCGTGTCGTTTCCTTCCCTCCTACCACCTTCCGCTCTTATACGTCTTGTCACGTTGCTTCCAACCGCATTCCGTCACAACTCGTTCGCCACGTTCTTGTGGGCCTGCTACATTTCGCCAAGTCAATTTACTTCTAGGTATGTCACTC
Source organism: Gryllus bimaculatus (assembly GCA_017312745.1). Classification (NCBI taxonomy): domain Eukaryota; kingdom Metazoa; phylum Arthropoda; class Insecta; order Orthoptera; family Gryllidae; genus Gryllus; species Gryllus bimaculatus. The sequence continues at coordinate 2,988,133 of BOPP01000090.1, forward strand.
ACTGGCGTGGATATGTGTGACATGCTCCTCTCCGACA
>BOPP01000090.1:2989784-3004196 GCA_017312745.1 Gryllus bimaculatus
CGCCCCCCTCCGACACCCCCCTTTCCAACACACGCCCCTCTCCGACACATGCCACCTTCGCCACTCCTGCCACGCGTCCACTTTCAACCACGCTTTACACGCCACTCTACTCGCTAACCACTAGCATTTCCCCACCCTATCTGTTCTACTTTCTTCCCCAACCTTCCTCTCTCTACCATGACCCTCGCTCTACGTATATGCTCCTCTGACGAGTTCACTCCCTTCACGCTGGCCCTGTGCTTCTGCACGCTTCTCGCCCGGCTCGTTCCAAATACTCCTGCAGCGCGGGCTCGGAGCGGCGCGGGGCCCAAACCCTTGAACCAACCTCCAGGGCTGCGAGGGTGACATTCGAACAGGCCGGCCAGCGACACTCGCAACTTCTGGGATAACATTTGCACCGACTTGGGAATACAGTGTAGCTAGTACCCCTGCAAAATTTTAAAAGTATTTTAATGCTCTCGTAGTACTAAGCTTTAACGTACATTGACATTTTTATGGAATATTTAATTGTCATTTTTACAATTTTCTACAGTTTTGGTTTCTTTCTTTCTTTTGTTTGTATTCTTAGTTTAGAAGGTAATGATTTATTGCTATGGATTTTATCATTAATTATTACGATAATAATACAATATATTATTACGACATTGTTTCATTTTTGTCCCAAGAGTCAATACAAATTGACAATAATACTAGTGATTTTTTTTCAGTAGAAATTATTTTTTGGTTTTTGAGTGTAACATGTAGCATTATTCTTCTTATTTCACATTACATATCAAATCATATTTCCTCCAAAATTATCCATATTTTATAATTTGGCTCTCTTCATTTTAATAATTTAATCATCACTTCCGTGGTTCTCAGTTCTTTACGTCACCGCTTTCCGTTTTCTCATAGAACCTTTTAATTTTCTCCAATTTGCTGTGCAAACACACTAATTCAATTGAGATTTATCATTCATTTTTCACTTTTTTTTCTAACTTTCATGGGCGATTCTCGTCCTTTCCCTTCTCAACTAAAGCCGCGATCTATTAATTATGTAACCGCGAGTAGAGGATATGTCCTCTCTAATCATGAATTATGTGATGAGGAATGTTTTACGGGTGGTCTGCACAGTATTATGTTCAGGAAGACGTTAACCGAATCTTTAAGGTGTAACTGACGAGGTACAGACGAAGAGATATATTATTATAGATTATTATTATGTTATAGATTAAATTAGAGATATATTTCAAAATAAAGTTAAAAGCGCAGAAATGAAATAAGCAAGAGAGCAAACTGAAAATATTTTAATTGAGTTAACTTATACGAGCTCATTTGGTTAACTACTCACCTGCCCTGAACATATCATCATACATCATGATACATCAGCCCGGAAGGGATCTGACGAGCTTAAAATAAATAAATAAATATTGTAATTTATATTAAAGTCCATTGCTCCTTCAACATATTTATATAATTTTCCTTAAACGAAAAAAGAGAGCATATGTGCGCTTCTACTAAAAATTCAAGTTTACATCAGTAATAATTTCATGTTTAGCTTAAATAAAAATTCATTCAAAAGAAAATTCACAAAACAATACGCGATTATTTGATAACTCGGCGTTTTCCGAATTCTACCTGCCTTTGTTTCCATAATACCGTCCCTTACAAGGTAGCTCAAAAAATACACGCCAAATAGGTCATTCTTCTGAAACTGGAAACTCCAACACACGTACACACATGCAAGTCTGTGGCTTTCAGCGGAAATTACCAATATCACCGAATTTGCTCCTTTCTTCCATAAATAGCTCAGCTCTTCCTATTTCCTGCAGTAAATTAACGATGCCATCAGAGTACCTGCTGCTTCATTGCCCCCACGCATCGACACGCACTTTCATCAACAGAGCCATCTAAAATAACTTCGGTCTTCGACAGAATTAAGTCCTAAATGTGAACATTTAAACTCACTTACTTTTGAAAGTAACGTGTGAGATACATTTCTTGTCATAGCTCTAAGAGTTTTAAAACACATAGCATAAATGAAAAATTAGTTGACACACTACTAAAATGCGACAATTGCCAGGGCTCACTTAATATAATTATATTGCAATCAAAACTTAAACAAGGAATTTTTTAAAATATAAATATTTTACATATTCCTTGTTTAAGTTATCGAGTCGCTTCACTACTGGTACTTTATGGAATTAAACCATACTACTTCGTAACAAAATATATTAATAAACTCAAATAAAACGATAAAATACTCAAATAATATATAACATAGATATTGTAATTTGTAATATCAGTCAATTAGAAAAGCGTATTAGTATCATCGCCTCCTGGAATTATTTCATAGAGGGTATTCAAGAAAATAGTTCAAAAGGCTTTGTTTATATGCTAATATCTAGTAAAAATAAACTTATACGTATACATTCGCGCCCTCACTGCGATGGTGGTCAGACGCTCCGTCCGCTCCGGGCAAAATCAGGTTATGTGGGCGTCCACTGACTCGATGCTTGGCAGTCAGTTACATGTAAAACGTGGTGGGAGTGGAGTTATTCTTTTTATTATTATTCTGTTTATTTACAATCAGTTTTCTTAACAAACATTCAGTAAATGTGATAATTATGCATTAGTTGAAGTTAGAGTACATCGTCATGTGGGTTGTTTGAAACGGAATGGTAATTCCAAAATATGATATCTTTTCAGTCGGTGTTCTTCCTCACTATTATCCAGTAGATTGATAGCTGATGGATTTGGATTTTTGGCTCACCGCTCTTGGTAGGTGGTGCTACGCTGAGTGATTTCTTCATATATTGTAGGTATCTTAAGATCTCGACGTAGTGTTTCATTCGTCACGTACCATGGTGCATTGGCTAATCTTCTCATACCTTTTGACTCGAATCTTTTGAGTATTTCTATATTTGATTTCCTAGCGGATCCCCAAAGTTGAATTCCAAATAGGCCTGATAATTGCTTTGTAAATGAGTACTTTGTTGTCTAAAGAAAGGTTTGAGTGGCGGTGATGAGTCATGATAATTGGGAGAATCTGATTTGTGCTTCTTTCTTCTTTGACGATAGATGGTTCCTCCATGTAAGCCGTTTGTCCATATGAAAACCTAAGTATTTAATTCAATATACTCGTGCTAGGTATACATTGTTTAGCTGGACTTTAGAACACTCATTTTTGGATAGGGTAAATATGATATATTTGGATTTGGAGGCATTTGCTTGAATACGCCATCTTTGTAACCATTGTTCTAGTTGGTTCAGGTGCTCTTGCAGATTTAGTCAAGCTTGGAGTGGGTCTTCATGCACAGCCAAAATTGCTGTATCGTCCGCAAAAGTTGCAATTGTAGTATTTTCATTTGTTGGTAGATCATATGTGTATATAAGGTATAAAACAGGACCCAGTACACAGCCTTGAGGGACTCCTGATTTAATGGGATTGAAGGATGATAATTCTTCTTGATATTTAATTTGGAAGTGGCATTAGATAGATATGACTTCATCAGTAGGTAATACGCATGGAGCAGAGTGGATTTAATTTTATACAGAAGTCCTTCGTGCCATACTTTGTCGAAAGCTTGTTGTATATCAAGAAATACAGCTGCGCAGTAGCTTTTCCTTTCAAGACTTTGAGTAATAACTTCAACAACTCGGTGCGCTTGTTCGACTGTTGAGTGTTGTTCTCTAAATCCGAAGTGGTGTTCTGGGATTATTTCTTGTAGAAGAGGTTTTAATCGTTGGAGTAAGATTTTTTCAAAGACCTTTGATAATATTGGAATTAAGCTTATTGGGTGATAAGATGATACATCGTTAGGTAGTTTTCCCGGTTTAGGTATCGCTATGATCTGAGCTATCTTCCATTGTCCAGGGAAATGATTGTGTCGGAGAATCGCATTGAAGAGCAAGGTGATAAATTCAATAGCATTCATTGATAATTCCTGCAAGACTTTGCCTGTGATTAGGTCTTAACCTGGGCTTTTGTTAGAATTTATAAAACGCTGACTAGTTCCTCTTACTTCATTAGAAGAAAAAGATTGCATTGGAAGCAATAGTTGACAGGGAGCATTATTAAATCGAAGTACTTCTTCCTCAATTGCATTGTTCCATGGAGTTATAGGTTCGAATACGGAAGAGAAGTGTTCAGCAGGTCGTTCATTTTTCTCTGTTGCACTTCTTGCCCATGTTTCATCTTTCTTCCTTATAGGTGGTATTTGAAATTGTAGGCGTTTATTTTTCTTAGTAGACCTCCAGATCGAATAGTTTGTTGTTGTAGTTGCTGTTAGTGACTGTACATATTGTGCAAATGATTCATTTCTTAGTTGTTTCAATAATTCCTCCAGCTGTCTGGAGGCTCTGTTGAAGTTTGTTCTGTCTTCAGAGTGCCTGGTTGTCATCCAAATACGTCGTAGTCGCCGTTTTCCCTGATTTTTTCTCTTATGTTTATGGGAATTGTTAATTGCTTACTTTGAACAATTTGAGGCGTTGCGTCCCAAGCGGCATGTTGAATGGAGTTAGTCAGGTTTTCTGTGACTTCTTCGATATCTTCCGAGTTATGCAGTGGCACATTTGCTAGTAATCTACAATCCATAATTTCACAAAATTTGTCACAGTCTGTGAATTTGTTGTAGAGTCTTGGCGGTGGAGGATTTTGTGACACTTCGGAGCTGATGGTCAGTATTACGGGGAAATGATCTGACGACATGTCATGATTTGGTTCTATACGAATTTTATCGACTGAATTACCTTTAATAATGTAGTACTCTAGAAGGTCCGGTATTTTGTTTCTGTAGGCCAATATGTAGATTATCCAGTGGACACTTCTGTAAGTTTATTTCTAAGAACACAGTTGTAAACACATCTTCCTTTTGGTGTATTTAGTCTTGACCCCCAGTGCACATATTTTGCATTGTAGTCGCCACACACAATGAATCTTGTTCCGATATTGTTGAAGAATGTTTCGATCATTGCCTCTGAAATGATGTGCCTAGGTGGACAGTACACTGCAGTTATGTTGATTGGGCCGCATAGATCTTGAAGTTGGACAGAGATTGCCTTCAGGTATTCAAAGATGTATTATTTTAGTTCGTGATGTTTGATTTTGTTCCGTATAATAATGGCAGTTCCTTCATGAGCGGTACCATCTGGATGTTGTGTGTTGTAAGTCACATAGCCAGGGATTGAGAAATACAATTTGTTGGTGAAATGGGTTTCGCTAATTATCATATTGTCAATTTTATAATTCTGAAAGAATAAAATTAATTCTTGCTTGTGCTGTAAGAGTCCATTTGCATTCCATGTTGCTATCTTATAATGCTACGATGGTTTGTACAAATTCAATTTAATTTTGAAATAAGAATCGTGAGTAGATTTAGCACTGAACTTATCTGTTCCGCTCGCTGTTTAAGTATTTTTTCAAATCTTGAAAATGATTCATGTAATACATTTCCGATGTCTACTGATTGATTGGTTAAAGCTTGGATATACGATCGAACATTTTTTATCTGGGCTTTTTCGATATATTCCGAGTTACTATGCAAGGGATCCGACGGGCATTCTGAGTAAGAGTTTAGCCCTGCAAACTCTTCCATAGCTGGTTTGTATTGTTCTTGCGTAGTGTTTTTTTCCTCGTACTTTTTTTGTCGATCTTTTGTTGGGTACGTTCTTTTGATAAGTTCTTTGTATACTCTGCAACCTTTGTAGTTTGCTGGATGTCCCTTGCCGCAAAGTGCACATGTTGGTTTTGTTTGTTTATCTTTCTTACACATTTCAGTAAGGTGTGCTTCTCCGCATTTCACACATCTAGGACTTTGTCTGCAGTACGCACGACTATGATTGTACAGTTGGCATCTATAGCATTGCACTATTTCTGGGCATATTATATAAGAATGCTAAGGCTAAAGCCCGCTTAACTCTTAAAAATACTAGCTACAATCTTTTAAAGATTTTACATTTTCTATTACGGGCCAAACACCGTCCGGAATTATGTGGCATAAAATAAAATCAATTAGCGGCTATTTTTCAACTAGCTTGCCTCTAATATTAGAGGATGAAAAATCCAATGAAGAAATAAAATACAGGGGTTCTCAAGACATCTGCAATGCTCTCGGAGATTCATTCCCCAACAATTCCATCAATAATAACTATGAAGCATCCTTTCGTAAATTAATTCCGTCTATATCCCTAGCCACTCAAAAAAACATCCAAAACCTTCGAAGTAACAGCAATGATTCATTTAACTGTGAATTCCAGATGGATGAGCTCCTTCAGGTTTTAAAAAATAGTAAAAACTCTGCACCAGGTCCTGATAATATTCCTAATATTTTCTTGAAGAATGTTCCTAAATGTACAATTGAATACCTCTTAAAAACTTATAATGGCATATGAACCTCCCAAATCCTTCTCATAACAATGGAGAGAAGCTCTTGTAATTGCTGCACCGAAACCAGGTAAAGATCCATATAAAACCATTAACTTTAGTCCAATGTCATTGACGTGTACTCTTTGCAACGTGCTAGAAAACATGGTTGGCAAACGTCTCAGATGACTCCTAGAAACAAGAAACTTAATATCCCTCTTCCAAAATGGATTTCGACAATAGAGATCAACCAACGACCATCTAATAAGCAATCACACAGAAATTTCTGATGCACTGGCAATTAACCAGCCTGCATTTGTTGACTCGCTTGATTTAGAGAATGCTTACGAAATTATTTTAAAACTCCGACTTCTACGTAATCTTATCTCAATCAATATGAAAGGCAACGTACTGGCTTTTTTGAAAAATGTTATGCAACATAGATATCTGCGTGTACGCATGTTTGATAAAATGTCAACGTGCAGGGAACTGATGAATGGCCTCCTTCAGGGCTCAATTATTAGGGTGCTCCTCTTTCTGATCGCAATAAATGAAATAAGTATTATTATAGAAGCACTAAGTAAAATATTTCTCTTCTCTGATGATATTTCCATTGTATGCTGCGGCATAGACCTTCGAGTAACAACTAAAATAATTCAAGAAACTTTAAACAATATTCAAACATGGACACGTTATTCAGGTTTCTCCCTTTCAAGAACTAAATCGAAATTTATTATAATTTCTAGAAGTTCAAAACTTTTAAATGAAAAATCCTGCCCTCTTTATTGGAAACCATCAAATACGTCGTACATTACTCTGGTAAAATCTTCGCATGACCTCGACCAGAAGCACTCTTGGAAGAACCACATTCTCTCTAAATCCGAATGCAAAAACCAGCTGAATATACTGAAAGATATTAGCATCTCGAAAAAGTAGGGAACAGAGTGAAATGTTTAAATAATACTTATCGTGCTATTATTCAAGCCAAACCTAGATTATGACTGTAACCTACCAGTTCGGCCAACAAATCTACCTACAGACGCTAGGTCCCTAGTTATAAATTTAGCATGCCGGTGTATGTTCAGGAGCCTTTAAATCAAGCCTTATCAGCACCTTATGTACAAGCAGACTACTCCCCCTCGATTAGAGAAACAACTAGTTCTTAAAATTTCTACTTGACTTTAAATTCCACACTAATCCAAACATTCAAATATATCTTTCAATCTTTTAAAACAGATTACCATTCAATCCACCTGAAATATCCAAAACCACTTAGAGAAAGAATACCAATTTATCAAGATGAATTTAATATTGAAACTCCTTATATTCTACAGAGAAGGATTCACCCATCCCTCCTTGGAAATTCTTTAAACCTAAAGTTAATACAGTGACTACACAGATTCCAAAATCCTTAATCTCTCCAAAAGTAGTTTCATCGCATCTGAATTCTCTTTATGAGGACTATCACGATTTAGAAAAAGTGTATACTGATGGATCAAAATATGAAAACAAAGTTGGTTGTGCAATTGTATCTACAACCCCGCTCAATACCTTTAAATTCAGGTTACCAGAATACTTTTCTAGTTTCTCTTGTGAAGCCTGGGCCATCCTGAAAGCCATTGAATTAGTCTCCCAAAATGGAGAAAACCGCAAAATAGTAATTCACTCACAGTCTATGGCTACCGTGAATGCAATAGTCAACAGATTTTCAAAAAATACCATAATTCAAAGAATCCAAGAACAGTTATTTACACAAGAAAGCAACGGAAACTTCATCTCTATTGTTTGGATTCCAGCACATAAAGGTACAGAAGGAAATGAAAAGACAGATATAGCGGCTTAGAAGCCATTACCGACAACGGACAAGAGTGTGAAGGGAGTTCTCTCCGATATCAAACTATATATTACAAATATGGTTAAGAAATAGTGGAATGAAAAATGGCTGACTACCGTCTCCAAACTTCACCTCGTAAGGAAATCCGTTATTGAACCCGCCCTCCCAAAACTCCAAATCACTAGATTCCAACAAGTCCAAATTACCAGACTACGTATTGGCCATATCTCTCACACAATCACTTAATAACAAAAGTTGATCCATTACCCTGTCCTAAATGTGGATCCCTAGTATCTACATCCCATATTATTCTGGAGTTCAGAGCATTCCAGTAGTCCATATAAGACAGTCCTTAAATTTAAAATACTCTCTAATTCCTACACCTCCCCAGAAGAATTTATAAACGTCTTACAACTTTTCAAAGCATCAAAAATTGATACCTTAATATAAAGACCCTCCTTTACCTATATCTCATACACTATAATCCTTCAAATATGTTGCTAATATCAAAACTTGTGTAATGTAAAACAAGTAAATATGTGTACCAATCCCAATTATGTAAGTACCCACAATTTTGACCATTTATATGCTTGTATGTAATTCTATAGGGGCATAAATGTAAAAAATGGATATTCTCGTGTAAATTATAAATTGATTTTCGTAGTCGCTTATGACCCAGTTGTTGAAAAGCGACTTAAAATAAATAAACTAAAAAAATAAACTTATATAAAGCACATGTTACAAAGAGAATTAACTAATTAAATGAACAATTATTTTAAAAAATTACCATTAGCTCTCCTTTTCATTATGGTTTATATCGCGTCATTTTAGATTTGGGATGAATATTCATAATTTCTTTTACATAATATCTACAGGTACTGTATCAAAATGCCTTTCTTGTAGTTTGTTCCACTATTTTTGGGCATTGCATTGCACTTTCCCATCTATTTTTGCACGTCAAGTTTCACTGAAACGTTTTATTGCTTTAATACTTAAGTGTCTGTAACAAACGGGCCACAGATCGCGCGCGATCTTTCCTTCTCATTCCTTTTCCTACTCACATGTCTTACTCGCACACTTATACTTAAGTGTACTACACTGCCACACATGCCGAGACACCGGTCGGGAGCTTAGAGCTTGTCCCGGATAGGGCGTGTCCCGCCGGGTGGGAGATAACTAGTTAGGGAAAACACAGCTAGCCGACGTGTAGGTCGGTGCTAGATCTCACCATCTAGCTGGGGAAGATCATCTGCATCAAAACAAATCATGAAAATTGGTTATGTTGAGCTCACACATTGAGATATCATTATAAAAAATGATTGCTTTGTCAGCTAGTTCTTGGCCATTGATGGCAATATAACTTATAAAAAATTACGTCGATTCACTAATCCTGTCAGTGCGTTATTTTACAATTAGCTCATTTGTAGATGGCTTCACTTGCAATAGATACTATCACTTGCAATGTCATCGGCCTGCTTGAGTTCATTTGTTTCCCAACCTGTCAAAGTGGTCCTTTCTTAGAGTAAATCTTCTGTACCAGCTTCCCCCGCAGTAAATTGCCAAACGGTTCCAGTGCGTGCGACGGCGCGAGAAGGGGGGGGGTGCAGTGGACGGCTTCCAATGCTCGCGGCCGCCCAGCGGTTCGCTTTTCGGGCAGCAAGTGACCGCCGGGGGCCAGCTCGGTCGCCCCTGACCTCGGCGACCCCCGCGCACTTCGTCACGTTGCGAGGCATCGCGTGAAACGAGCCCCAGCCGCCTCGCGAGATATTACGTGGAGGGGGGCGAGGCAGTAGACGCCCAAAAAAGATTCATCCCCCATTAATAACGCCATCTGAGTGGAATGTTCTGGAAAGAAAATAAAAGAGCGGAAAGGTAGTATTTAATATGATTTATTCGGAAGTTTGCCAAAGGGGGAGGGAGTGAGGGAAGAACGAAAAGCCAAACGCAAAGGAGAGGACTGGTGGGAGAAAGTAGAGAGGTCGGGGAGAATCTGGAGGATGAGGAGATGGGGAGGAGGGCGGAAACATATTTTTGATATAAAGCGCGCCACTGCCACCCTTGCGTCCTGTTTTCCCACCCTCGCGTCTTCACTCCCCCGTTTGCCTGTGGCGTTCCCGGTTGCCCCCGCCCCTTTTCCTGCCTGGGGGTGTGAGTGGGTGGGCCACCCCTTTTTGCAGTGTTGCTGCGCCTCCGGGCACAAGGTTTAGGAAATTGATAAGTTAGATTCGGTCCTGTACGTCCCCCTTGTGGGAAGGATGATGTGGGGTCATGCGATACAATCGCCCCAAGGTATGTTTTAATTTAGGTATGCTCTTCGTAATATTAAACGGTTTTGAATCACCGATAAAAATATACTTTAGTACTGTGTCATCCAAAACACGAATAAATATATTTTTGAATTAGTAATGTGACTTTTTAACGTTAGAATGAATCAGTTAAGTGAAAAGAGTACAACTTACTTGACGTTCGTATGATGATGTGATTTTAGTAAGTAAAGTCAAATACGTTTTGGTAAATAACCTGCGTCATTGTTTCAAAAATAAATATTTTTTAATATTTGTGAAAGAAGTGTTGAAATCTTGTTAATTGATTTAACTACTATCATAAGTAAAAAATATGATCGTCACTGTCATGAGAAGACATTGTGATTCATAAAAACAATGATTCAAAGAAATATAAATGAAACTGATGGAATTTGAAAGTAATATTCTATCAGAAGTTTAATGCAGTGATCTTAAACAGTTTGTAATTTCAGACTTGCACAATCTCGGTTTAAATGTCAAGCCACGTCTAGGTTTAACTGTAGTTTTTATTTACTTTAAATCGTCTAATGAAATAAAAAATAAAACGGAACTGCCAACTCATTTGCACTCAGACCCTCGACAAAGTTACTCTATCACTAGAAACATAGAAATGCAGAACCACGCTACATAAACTGTCTCCAATATCTGCAGACCCCATCCGTCGTGCATCTTGAATCCTGACGTGACCGTAGGTTCACTTATTCACGACTTCAGCTATATTGAGCTAGAGATTGCGGAAAAAATTTCACTAAGTTATGTAACTTGTTATTTCGTAGCTTAGGGGTTGAGTGAAGTTTTGTGCGAATAACACATTTAGTAGTAGAAGTGAAAAGAAGTATATGAGTTCTGGTTTTCGAGAAGACGTAATACCATCATAGTAGTATTTCGCCAAAATTTAAATCTGTTTCCAGTTGTTGTTTTTTTTTCCTGGCTGAAACGACTGCGTTCTATGGACGATAGGTGATCAAAACATTTGTTGTCATAATGTCACATATTTATATTATTGATTATGAAATCATTGAGAATCGGAGCAAAAGCTTCAAGGACAAACAAAGTTAAATAATAATTTTGACTCACGTTTTCATTTATCACTACTTACTAAGCACTCAGAACAGTAAGGAAGGCACCATGTATAACAATAAACTAAACTATCTAACCAGTTGCATTTACCTCCTCGACAAAGTTACAAGCTTACTAAAATAAAATAAATCAAAACCACTCTTTAGAAACGACCTCCAATACCAGTAGGCAGCAATCATCTTGCTCAGCGACCGTAGTCCAATGTACCAGGAGAAACCGTACTGCTAGAAATGCTATCTTTATTCCACAAGTTACTTCAATTTTTAACCAGTGAGGCCTACTACAAAACTCCCAGGACAATACCCGAAGAAGGTATAGACCGGGTGTAGACCGTGTGTAGAGGGCGGTCGGGCGGCGAGGAGAGAAAAGAGACGGAGCTTATTGGAGCTACGGGCTCGGCCGTTGGGGCGAGGCGCGGCGCGGCGCAGCGAGGCAGGGAATTTGAGATTGACGACACGTTGTGGACATTGCGCGGGATGATGGATGGGTGGAAGGGGGGCGACGCACCGACTGGGGCGCAGATGAGGATCCGCACAGGTGGGGCTGTGGAGTTCTTCTGGATGGAAGCTGCTGCCGCTAGTGCGTAGAGGACTGTGATTATAAACTGACAAGGACTGTGAAGGTTGTAATTCATTTCTTCTTGAAAAAATAAGTCAATCAAACTTACGGACTAGATGTATTACGTCATTTTTACTCATGTTTGCGAATGTAAACAAGGGTAATGTGGTTGGCTTGGACCGCGTATATATGTTTCCAGCGGTCAACATACTAGGTCGGTTGTGACCGACTGATAGAATTGCTTCAGATATTTTGGAAGTAATAGATTTGAGGTTACTGTCCGTAATTTCGAAAATAATTTTAATTGAAAAACAATTTACTAAATCAGTAAGACTTTTATTTAACTAAATCGAATTAGAATTAATAAGGGCTGGTATATACATAGTTTCATACACCTTGTTTGTACTCGTAACATGTGAAATATCAAAGAGAAAATAAAAAGAGATATGCATAAAGAAAGAAAGAACACTTAGAACGCAAATGTCTTCCGTGCAATAACAGCTGCAATAAAGTAAATATACACATTTCAAATATGAATAGAATTGGCTGAAACACAACTATCCTCAATTAGACTACTTATAGAACAAGGCATTTTCCCTTGAAGAAAATTAGTGTTAAAAATTATTGTTCCGTTCAGTATCTCCAGATACAAAAGGAAACGTGGAACTCAAAATATTCCGAATACAGAAAGGAGGTATGGCATTCAAAGGAATTACACATTGTAACTGCGGAATAGGTGTCTAATACATAATTTTAAGTAATGACAACATAAAAAATAAACGGAGAAAAGACGAAGGAAGATTAGATAGTTTTGTAATTTTTGAAATAAGCGTGTGTTTTAAATCACGTAAAAGAGTTTATCGTTTCCAGTGAACACAGTACTTTCTTTGGAAAAACACTTCAGATACGATGCGAATATAGCGTTCGACAACCCCAGAGGCGTGAGCGTTAAGACGAGAATCCATCACAGGGGGGATGTCCACGGAGGGGGCGGAGATGAGGGGGGCGGCCGCTGAAACGCAGTGCGGAGGTGAGCGTTGAGGCACAGTCGGGTAGAGAGCGAGGACCGAGGAGGAATTAGCAGGCGGAGGCGAGGGCAGAGACGCTCGAGGTGGACGTGGGGGGAACTAGTGGTGGACGGAAGGGTGCTAAAAAATTTTGTTCCGTTCAGTATCTCAATAACAAAAGAACGTGTAACTTCGAAAATATTCCCGAATAACAGAAAGGTACTGCATTCCAAAAATTACACTTGTAAACCTGCGAAAGTCTACATACATAATTATTAAGATAATGACACAATAAAAAAATAAACCGGAGAAAAGACGAAGGAATTAAAGTTTGTAAATTTTTTAAATAAGCGTGTGTTTAAATCACGTAAAAGCTTTATCGTTTCCAGGAACCACATCTTTCTTTGGAAATAAACACTTCAAATACGATCCCGAATATAGCGTGCGACAAACCCCCAGAGCCTGAGCGTAAGACAGAGAATCCATCACGACAGGGATGTCCACGGAGGGGCGGAGCATGAGGGGGACCCCTGAACAGCATCGACGTGAGCAGTTGACAACAGGCGGATTACGAAGAGCAGGACGGGGAAGTAGCAGCGGTAGGCCAGCGAGACGCTCGAGGTGGACGTGGGGAAAAGTGGGACGAAAGTGGTGCCAGTAGAGGCGGTGGAAGCGAGCGATAGCAGTTGTGAAGTGAAGGTCTGAGCCCAATGCAAGGTGGAAGACGAGGCGGATGAGCGGAGCTTCAAAAGTGTCATGGTCATGGTAGTTGGTGTGTAGGTGAGGCCAGAGCCCAGCGGTCGGAAGCGACGAGTGCGTAAACATAGATGCGGGGGAGGTGAGGGCATGACGAGAAATTCTGTGAAGAAACGTAGTGGGACCGAGGCTAGGAAAAAGCAATGGTAACAGCCGACGCGAGGCGGGGTCGTGCTAAGGAATGGACGATGTAAAGAGGACAAAAGAGTGAGGCGGAACTTGGGTGGGGCGATGGAAGAGGTTCATTGATAGTGGCGGGGCGCACCGCGAGAAATTAGAGAGTAGACGGAGTTGGGGCCTGAGGCTATCCGAAAAGCAAAGTGTAAACGTGGACACGCGAGGTGCGGGTGCGGAGGCTAGAAGACAGGCGACCCGGCAAGTCGGATGAAGACCGAGTCACATTAGCGGCAGGCAGTGGCGGCTGCATGCGCGAAGCCGGAGGCGCGGCGCCGCGCGCGCATGGGGCGAGTGGCGGGAGCGGGCGGCACGCTCGAAGGCGATCAAATGCCACGTTCACTGCCGTCATCGTGA
>BOPP01000090.1:3038510-3052058 GCA_017312745.1 Gryllus bimaculatus
GTCTGTTTTTTTTTTGGGGGTTTGGTTTTTTTTTGCTTGATTTTTTTTTCTTTTTTTTTTTGTTTTTGTCCGTGTCGGTCCGGCATGGGTGTGTAACCGCATCTATGGTTGATATGGGATATAGAGTGTAAGAATTTGAGGACAACCGGTGGGCAACAATTACATTATTATTCGTAGTGAAACGTTTTGATGCGCGTATATGCCCTGCCTAAAAACCATTCTACCTTAGATCATTTATTATTTGCGGCTATTTCTCAGACACTAGTTAAATTGTAAGATTAGGAGTAGTTGCACTTTGCATCAATTTTGTTCTTGTACATGTAATATTCTTGAAGCGAGAGGATTGGTAAATTGAATTTTTGATTTCACGTGCAAGTGTATATTAGAATAGCACAATTTAGAGATATAATTAATTTTTCCAATGGAATTGCCAAGTGGTTAGTTTAGGGTAATCTATTGCACGAGTGATCTATCTTCAAGGTAAATTATATGTTGTCAATTTACATGAAGTTGGTGTTGTAAAGCTTTCTATTTGTGTGTTTTGATTATTCTTTGTAAAAAGTGGGTGATTCTATATTCTTGTTTTGTCACACTATCCACTATAAAGTTTGAGTAAATTATACGCTGTTTGGTCGCTCGCATTTGTGTGATTTTTAATGTGTGTCAAGGGTTCAAGACCTTTCTCGCACCCGTGAAGATCCTGCTTCCCTAGATTTTAAGCTCGCTTCATAAACTTTTAGTGGCGTAAGTTAATGACATAAACCAAGAATATAGAATCACACTTTTACAAAGAATGGTCAAAACACACATAGAACCCTTTACAACACACACTCATGTAAATGAACACATATAATTTACTTCAAAATTGATACTCTGAAATAATTACCCTAAACTACACTGGGTATTCCCTTGGAAAATTAGTTATATATAAATTTGTGCTATTCTAATTACATTGCACATGAAACCAAAAATTCAATTTAAATCTTCGCTTCAAGATATTACATGTAAAGAACAAAATGTGTGCAAGTGCACTACTCTAATTTACAATTTAACTGTGTCTGAAAATAGCGAAATAATAAATGTCCAAGTAGAATGCTTTTTAGGCAGGCAATAGCGCATCAAAACGTTTCCTACATATAAATGTAATTTGTTGCCACCGTGTCCTCAAATTCTTAACACTTTCCTATACAAAGTGCTTTGCCCTGCCGACGTGACTTAACTATTTTCTGCGTCCTAACTTTTATCGTGGACTTCCTACTTTTGGCTTGATGGTCGTGCGCCCCCCTGTCGCGCTACGCGTTCGGCCAGCCTTGCTGTCGTAAGATAAGACGGATTCGCTCTGCGTTGCGTTTCTTCTTGCGTCCTCTTCGTTCTCTCTCGCTTGCGACCGTCTTACTCCTCGTGCGCCTGAAATCCTCGGCCTCTTGCTTCTTTCTCGTCTGCTACCTGCGCTCTGACTACGCCCACGTTGCGAAATGTCCTTGCACTTTACCGAATCTCGTGCACAGTTTCCTCCTCGTTGCTACTTTTACTTTACAAGCCAGAACTTTTCAATGTTTCCTTCACAACCGGGTAACTTTTACTTCCGTGTTTGTTAATTGAAGAAACATACTTTAATTGCACATATCTCCGGCAGACGACTAACTAGAACGTCTGTTCGAGCCGATACTCCTACCTAGATAGCGTTGCAGCGCAAACAATATCTAATGTTTAACGAGATGTTGATCGGCGAACGCTGTGATTCAAAGACAGCTGCTTACTCGGCGCGTGTGGCAAAGAAAAGAGACTTCCGGCTTCGCGGGGTCGCGTATTATCGCGCGCCGCGCCTGGGATAATTCTCTGCGGTAGGCGCTACCTTCCCTCGCTTAACCTCACAAGGAAAACTTACTTGCAAGTTCGATTCGGTTTAGTAGCGGGCAACGGATACCAGGCGGCGCATTTAGTACTCTGCCTTACGCGTCTGTTATCTCGTGCCTCCGTAGTGTTCACACATGAGACGGTGGTGTTATGGGGTTGCACAATCCCATAACGCCACACCATATAACAAAAGATCCAATATAATAAACGAACAAATACGTGTGAAATATGAAATGCCATACACATTCTAACATATGTAGCATCCAACTGACTCACAATACCTAAAATACAATAAAAAAGCACAGTATTTTCTGGGCGGCTAACTTTGACTCCCAATTATTCAAAAAAATTCTGACAATTTCGAAAAATTCAACATGGCCTTATTTGAAAATCTGTTTCTGAACAAAATTCATTACGAAAATAAATTGTATCTCCATAATTGTAGTTGTAGGAAAACGTCAAAATAATTTGGAATTGTTTCAATTGTCGAAACATCAAAGTTTCCAACACTCATGAAACCTATCTCAAGCGTTCTTCAGACTACCCAACAACAAAATTTAATCCAAATCGATGGATCCATTCTTTTAAAAATGTCGCAGGAGCTTCATGTAAAGAACCCATCAAAATCAAATTCAAGGAACTGCCACACCAGCTAGATCAATTGATTTTTCGGTATCGAGAACCAACAAAACTTGTTATTTAACTCTTAATTTTTATAATCTTAAATTAAACTCTTAATTTAGCATATGGATTTATTCAATTTTTCACTACCAGGGCCCTGTAATAATAGCTTTTCTGACAAACGTTGCCGTTTTATTCATGCAGCATTTCGTATTATTCTCTTCTTAAAAAGTTCTGTCTTAAGTGCTAGAATGGTGTGCTTCTATATAATGCACGGTTTCGAAATTACCACAATCCATTTTGATTTTGTGAATACTACGGCAAGTGAATTTTTTAATGAATTTCAAGTGAATTTCATAAAAAGTCAGGTTTTTTTCATTCACTGAAAAGACTTTCCCTTAAGCTTATCCAATCAATAATTTACCCATTGTCAGAATCGCATAAAGTGTACCATTGATACTATATGTATGTCAAGAGAGACTCTAAGCCATATATAATAAAGCCTTTTAGTCGTATCTGTGCCAATACTCGGTGATATATCGAATAAGTGAATGGTATATTACCTTATCGCTATGTTATTGTGTTTCGACATTGTGTGCCGGTAACGGTAAAATATTTACAAATAAAAGGCTTCTCGGATCTGTGTCCAATCTCACACTAAAACATGCCATGCAGCCGTTCTGACGCTCGACTCTGAGCGTTTGGATTTCAGCAAATACCATCGGAGAAATTTGATAAGCGTGGATGAATAAAATACTCCAGCTTGTCGTTAAATCGACACATTTTGAAATGAAACTAGTACGACCGGAAAACAACAGAAGCAGGGCTCATGAACAAAGGAAAAGAAGTTCATATTGAATTCCTGACTTTACACGACACGTCTGTGTCGTGTGTTTTCATACGCGTTATGTTCTCAAACGTTTAACTCAACGTTTTTCTGTCACTCTACAGATTAAATACGAATTTCTAAGCCTATCTTTGTCTCAACGTAATCAAATATATCTAGGGATTTAAATTAAGTATCAGAGAAAAGAGATGACAATTTAACAACTGCACAAACAAATAAGCTATATTTTGGTTCAAGTACCCTTAGAGTTTAACGTTCTTTAATGAACGAAAATATTGGGAAGATAGTATACACAAATTTCTATATTACAATATTCTCAGAGAACATCAAAGCTACAATTATTTTAATTTTTGAATCAAAATTCTGAGGAAAGATGAGAAGTTCTGAAGAATGACAGAGTTTCGCCAAAGAAAATACAGAATTAAGAATTCAAATGAGACTCATACTAAATTCATTTACGTGATCATTGGCGCGCAACACGAAACGGTAAGTAACTTAAATAAAGAAAATATTAACGCTAAAACTGATTTTAATCAATATTTGAAATACTGAAACATAAAAATGTCATAAATCATCATTGTATTCATTACAAAGAACTAGTACTATGAAATAAACTAGAATGTGTGTGAAATTGGATTGACTTTTGATTACAATAAAGCATATTTCATTTTATATAAACCGATTCAGAAATAATACATTAAATAGACAAATATTAATGGCATCAAGTAATAAGATTTGTGTTAATCGTTTTGAATTCGTATTTCAATATAACAGCTGAAAACTACTGTTCTACATATCGGTGCCCATATACTTTGTTAGTTAGCCGTTAGTTACAACGAGACTTAGTGCTTCTTATTTTCGAGGTGAATCTTTGGAGTTTTATTTAGATTTATCATATAAATGTATATATTATTGGAACAGAATAGGAAATTAAAAATACACTAAGGGCATAATCAATTCTGGTGTTTCCTAATTAACACAACTATGATAATGTGGAGGTTAATGTGTGACTTCATAATCGTTCCTTACTGCAATTTGAAACTCTTAACAAACCATTTAACCCACGAAGCACCTGTGCAAGAGGGATATTGCATTGAATGTAAATTAGAGAAACATGGCGTGACACAGGCACATCACAAACAACTCTCCACACTTATCTAACGTACACAGGCACCGCGTGTTTCGCATGTGCGCCTTCGTAGCTGCACACATACAACCCGTCGTACACTAGAGATGTGGTGGTGGCCTTGCTGCAGAGGCTGTATCTCCCCGACTTCATTACCGCGTGGAGGGAACGTGATGTTTGTGTGTAGCTCATCTCTAGGAGTGGCTAAGAACAATGGTGCAGCTCATGTCCGTTTCCTTACCTGTGGCTCTCCCTGGAACTCTACTTTCCCTTTCTGCCTCCGCTAGTTGTTCTTGATGGTCACTTGCGACTGACTTCGTTTATCATACGTGCAAACGGTGATTCGAACTGAAAGCAGGAAAGTATGAACATGATAATATAATTTTTATCTAAAAATGAATAGATTGCAGCAATCGAGACTGAAAATATATTTGAGATAACAACTCAAAGAATGTCTTACTTGTGTGTAATATAATTGTGTTGTTCAATTACTTTACTATCTCGTTACTCGCATAACAAATTGGTAAACATTTACTCATGTAGTGTATTTGTATAAATCACTTTAGATATCCAGACCATAACGGAAATACGAGGCAACTGTGAAGACAATACATGTATTAGCCAGCCCGGGAGGCCGAGATCGCTAAGGCAGTAGTGCCGTAACGATCTCGAACCGAAGGAACGCGGATTCGAGTCCCGCCTCGGGCGTGGTTGTATTGTGTTCGTCCTTTCACGCTCCTATTATCATAATCATATCTTGTCATCTTCATAGTTACCATCATAGTTACCCGTTACAATCAATTGTGGTCGCTAATGACCTAGTAGTTGATGCGACCCGTAAATAACAAACAAAACAAATACATGTATTCTGTACAAGGAAATACGTTCATCTACCATTTGTATCAATATAATCTATCATTTGGCACTATTTGTCAAATTATATGAAAAAGGAACAATAAAAATAAGGAAAAATATTATTCAATTAAGAAAAACTACAGAATCAGAGACGTCCATTCTTCTTTGTAAAGAAAACTTTATGATAAACGATAAAAGAGCATCATGATACAATAAACCGAGGCAGCAATATATCTGCGGACATGGCGAAAATTACTGTTGTAAAGTGGGTAGACGTCTGCTGTTGATGCCAGATATGAATTTTAGCCGAGGTAACATTGGAATAACGAACTTTTTTCGTCACTAAAATATATGAGTCAAAATGAAAGTACAAATAAATATAATTACCGTCATTCGTATATTATGTTTACTGTCTTCACATTAAAATCGGTCTACCCTTTTTTTGATGCCAGCTTGATATTGTAGATAGTAAGTAAATAAATAAATTAATCAGCGAATAAATTAGCACCAGCTGATAGAGGAACTCCATTGAAATTGGAGTGAAGAGGTAGACTGCATTAGTCCATCCATGCTCCCAGGGGTAAATAAACGCACACAGATAAATTAAATTGTAATCACTTTGAGCACTCTAACACCATCCTTACTGCTTGGGCGTCAGAGGCAAAAACCGCTGTCACTTGCAGAAACACTCTCGTGCCATCACCCGAGAAGGGCAGGCCCTTCACTCGAAGGGAAGCCGCTTTTGGGTCGACGTCGGGCTACATCCTCCCCCCGAGGGCCCTTGGAGTACTCGTCCAGAAACGCGGGTTAGGGTTCCCTACAACTCACGCCTTCCGCCTTCACACACTTTGTCTCCTTGAACCACCGCTTTTCGGTGAAAGTAAATTAGCTTAATTAACGCCACAATCTCACCTTCCTAACTAATGAAATCCGCTCTCTAGCTAAGTGTCCGGTCTTATCGTGAGAAAGAACGCCGAGGACAAGTCGCCGGAATTGGTTAAAACGGAAGAGAAGATGATCGAGAGAAAATGATAGTGCGGATAGCTAAGGATAGAATGAAGGAACAGAAGAAATTGAGGACTAGAGAGCTGATGAAAACGCGATAAGAAAAACGATGTGAAGAATGGTAAAGTGGTTATAACGAAAACGAAAAAAAATGTGGAGAGTGGTATCGAACGAAGAAACGGACGTCCCAAAGAAACAGTGGGAAATACAACCATCTGGGTAAAGAAACAGGCAAACGTTCGTTCAATGATATCAGAAACGAAGGAACAAACTAAGTGAATGAGAAAACCGAAGCGATGAGGTTTTTTTATAGTTTTAAGATACGGGGATTAATAGTGACCATTTACTAAATATGTTCTATGCAAAACAGGTTCTATGTAACTAAAATGTTACGAGCAATCATGCAAGAGAAGATGCAGAAATGTGGATAAGAAAGCAGGTAGAAGAATGGAGGATAAGAAGAGAAGAGTGAGGATGATGTACTCGTATTTGTACAACTGCAGACAATTGGGAGAAGGAAATGGGTGTGAGAAACGTTTAGTTGGTTAATGTAATAGAAAGCTCTAAATGTTTAGTTGGAGTGTTACAATAAAAAACATGCCAAAAGTGATCATCCCATTAAGAAAGAGTTAATATAGGAACAATGGAAGAAACCAGTACTTTCACACACCTGTTTCGGTACAATCAGAAACAAATCACGTTTTCCTTTGCAGGTGTCAAATATTACACATATATTTTTCATTTCATAAATATTAAAAGGTTCATTTCCAAGTAAAATTGAGGAATTTAAACTTTTATAGTGATTTTCTTTTAGAAATTATTGAATACTAACTATATTAATAAATAATATATTTTAGCTATGAATAGGTCCATAACGTTGGTAAAAGCGTTAGGTCAACAGTACACAATAATAGTATTATGCAACAAGTTTATAAATACAATTTTTATTGTATGAGTGTTTTGAAAAATTAGCAACGTTAGAAGTCAGTTTTCAGATTTGTACGAATATAATGAAGCAACATTT
Organism: Gryllus bimaculatus; assembly: GCA_017312745.1. Classification (NCBI taxonomy): domain Eukaryota; kingdom Metazoa; phylum Arthropoda; class Insecta; order Orthoptera; family Gryllidae; genus Gryllus; species Gryllus bimaculatus. The sequence goes on from BOPP01000090.1 coordinate 3,045,846, forward strand.
TATTCAGGTTTCATATGCTGTTATTGTGAAACATACCATTATAAATTTATAGGAAAATCAATGTTATTTTTTGGAAACTACTTTATTGTGCATTACGGTATTGACATCAGTGCAAAAAGACGGCTGTCAGCTGTATGGTTTACCGCTACCGCTCCAGAATTCTCTCGCTGCTGAATGGTGTGATAACGTAAGTATTCGTGCCACAAACAACAACTTATAATGTATGCCATAAGTTGTCATTTTATAAACGATTTATTGTAGTGAAAAAGGTCGTTTATACCTGTATTCGAAAAAAGTAGTTTTTTTAATATTAATAAATATTAATTGATCCACAAGGACTTCTGAAATTACACACATTCACTCTGCTCATTGAACAAAATGCAGAATTCGCTGGTCGACGTCCTACATGCCGCAGCACAGTATGGCATTCCCATACTTCCCCAGGAACTTTGATAATCCTTCTCAGCATCCAAACTTCCCAGCGCCTCGCGTACGCCCCACGTCCCCTGCACAGTGTCAGTCTTCGAAGCCGGAGCAGCCGGAGAGGCGCTCAAGAGTTTGTCCCTGCCTTTCCCAGGAACCCTCAGCGGCCGACACTGTGAAATAACTGTGAAGGCCTACTTTATTTAAGGAAATGAAACGTGAAGAGCAGATAGAAGCGCGAGCGGAGAACGCGACGCCAGCGCCTCCGATAAGAAAAGTTTGGCTGGAAAAGTGGGTGGGTTCCGGCGGGAATGGGGTGCGGTTCCCTCTCCTTCATTACGTAGAGCAGTGAGCCGAAAAGGCATAGAAAGAGCGCACAAAATATCATGTGGTTCGCAAGCTTTGGCCAACCAATATTTTGTTATATTAATTAAGAATAACTCACGTTACAGTGGCATTTTGTAAAAAAAACACATTTGTACATTTGATAAACTAAACATGTTTTATGATTATCAAGCACTTTTATTCACCTATTTTATTATACAAATTTACCAAAAGGATATAGCTCAATTCAGAAGTATTGATTGCGCAAATTAATTTTTTGTAACAGGAATAACATTAAAAAATGCTTTACATAAAATCTCATAAAATATGGTGCCTTTCCTACCGTTCCATTAGATTTTATGAGAGTCACTTAAGTCCGGTACCGAAGACTCCTGATGTAGCCATCAAAAGTCATTCTTGTAACTGAAAAACATATTTTTATATCAAAATGGCACAATTGGCACAAATACGATTTCTGTAAGACATTAAACTTTATACATACGTTAATAATATATCTAGTAATTACAATCCCAAATAAAAATTATTACAAAAATTTGCTCAATTAGTGATATTAATAATTACTTTTAATATTTATTTCATTAAATGTTTATAGTACTTTTAAGTCCATGAATTTTTTAGAGTATCTACTGTTCCTCCATCTCCAGGATATCACTTCTACTGAATGTCAAAAATTTCTTATTCTATGAGAAGATATATCGCACATATACAATCTTATACGCTTGTATAACATCTTAGAAACAAATTTTGATCTCAATAGAAACTCAATTTATACTCAATAGAAGCGTCTATTTCAGATACCCGTCCAACGCCATATTCCTCATTCAGAGAAAACTGGCAAAAAGTTTCCTAATTTTTCTGATTTCAAAATATTTTTATTTTTAAACACAGTTGATAAATGAATATTTTTTATATAAATATGCACTATACAATGCGCCTATCATCTTGAAACAATAATCCGCCTCTAATGTGTATTTTAGATTTTAGCGTTTGGAGGGTTACAGAAATAAATGATTCAATTACGAAAAAAATGTCATTCCGTGGCTGACTCAGTCATATGAAATGAGTATAGTATGTTTGCTATGATCCTTTTTATGAAAATATGCGTAACGCGAACGCATACAAGGTTGCATGAAACGCAAACAGGATTGTGCGGTATTCAAGTGCAAATATCGTATCACATGTGTAACACCATTATATGAAATTTCCTACAAAATATCCATTGGTAAAAAGTGATAATTTTGAATTCTCTACATGCCCTAGACCTTTGTATAATTTATTCTGTGACAATTGTACATAATATGTTCGTAGAGAAAACACAAAAAGTCAGTGATTCTATTTTGAGAATTATGTATGTTTTCCTACACACCGGTTTGAATTCATTTGTTGCAGTGCGTCTAGCAATTTAGCGAGTGTGTGAGCGAAGGTCTACAAACGTTCTCGACGCCGTGCCAATTCACCACCTTCCTTCGCTTCCGATCCTGTTTCAAACTTGTCCACCGACAAAAGTGACGTTCTGTGTTCTTTGTTTCAGGTGAGTATCGACAAGCAATTCGCTGATGTAGCTGGGAAGCAGTTGGGTGAGTTACATGAAATGTATACAGACGGCAATTTCCTTGTTCTTCTTTTACGTTTTTTTTTCATCGTTAAGCTTTTGCCGGTCCTGGTAAGGTCCAATAAACCAAACCAGATTTTCAGTAAGGTCATAACAAAGTGCCTACACAAGAAGTTATTGCACAGAAGAAGAAACTACACGAAATAAAACAATTCTACGTACAGAAAGTCACAAAAAATACTTATAATTCTGCCAAAAATATTATCTTCTGACGTGACGTGTTAAAGACTCTTTATTTTCATAAAATATCGGTTGTATTATAAATATTTCATAAGATGTAAATTTTTTTATACTTCTAATAGTATTGCAATGAATTGCATAATTTTATTTTTCGAAGTTCACAAAAAACTCTTTTTTTTGGAAATAATTTAATTTTGATAGCAAGAAATGACAATAGTTGTTATGCTTTTAGAATCGAAAGTTTCTAAATTTTGGAAGAATAAAAAATATTTTATTTCATGAAGAATAGGAACGTTTGTTATATGCATTGTGCTAAATGACAAAATTCAATTTGGAAGTGTATTTCTACATTATATATCTACACGGCGAAGTTGGTTTCAAAAAGCATTCTCACTTTTTGAGTTATTGTAAAATGTGCGCTCTATCATATTATCAATAACTCCGAATATAAACACACTTTATTGAGGAAAATATTAAGTGTAAATTATGTCCTGATTGCCTCTTTCAATTGCCATTTCTTTCTAGACATGCTAAACTGCTTGACGCGCGGTATCTAACACATCATCAAACTCCACACACCAATTAGCACTCGTGGGCATTGTGCTGCTACGCGAGAACACAGCTCAGCGTTTCTTTTTAGCAAAGACGTCTCCCAAGGTGCCAATTGCGGCCATCAAAAGCCTTTCTACAATCTCGCACACGTGTCACCAACTGAACTAACCAACGGCCTCATCCCCTTCCCCTCTCTCCTTTTCTTCTCCGCAAAATCCTCTTCAACACGCGTTTTCAAGTCGACACAAGGGAGTGAGCGGCGCGGGGTCCCCGTCCCTTGTCCCCGCCGTACGTCGATAAACCCCTTTTCTTCCGGACGAACAATACTCGCTCGAGCCACGGTCCTTAGGCGGCGCCATGGCCGCGCGCGCCCGCGCTGCCGACGTCGCGCAGTGGGACCGACCACTTTGCCCATCACGCATTTGATGCGATTGCAAAACGCGAACGTGGGGGTCTTTACTTATTTGCCGTAACTACAAAACGAAAGCGTATACAAACAGAAACTATGAGTCTCAATACTGCTGGACAATGAGCTAATGGGATACGTAATTAATTAAATGTGTACACACAACTATTTTATTCTTTAGTAAAATAAAATAATTCGCTTCTACGAGCAATCTTTTCTTTATACAATTTATGGCGCTAAATATGGGACCATTTATTTACTACTGTTTTACGGTTGCCACATTTTCTCCTGTGAACTAAAATCTAAATTCTTATTTCGTCTACGTTTGAAGATACGTGACAAAATTTTGGTCATTTTTAAATGTTCCATACTCTACTGCTTATCCCACGTTCGACAATGCTGGAAACAGTGCTGAGAAACATAAAACGGCAGAGAAGAGAAGACTATTACAGTGATAGCGTGAAAGAAGACATCATTGACAATGGTAACCGGCAAAGTTGTTTATTTGAAGAGAGCCGAATATATAACGCAGATGAAAGAATAACACGTAGAAACGGTGGTTATAATCAATGTTCTGATTGGTCCCGAGAATGAGGATGTGGATAATGGTGCTAGCCCAGATTAACAATATTTGTAGTTGTCACTACGTTGTGAAGGCATGAAGACATTTCATGGTATAATGGGAACAATTTGAGAATGAAAAAATTGGATGAAAGCGGTATTTGTAGCTATGATGGAGGTAGTTTAGTAGTATTGGTAGTGTTACTAGCAACGGAGCTTGCTACAGACGTTTCGGTTTTCTCTTGATTAAAGTGCATTTCATTGTTACTTTAAGAATTCTAATTATTTCTGAATTGAAGTAATAAAAAATTACATAAACGGTGGGAGTGCACGTCATGAAATGGGGACATAAATGGAAGCCCTACAACTACGACTACGGAAAGAAGGAAATGCACTCGGGTAGCGGGGTTTGTGGCATTCAAGATACTAGATAATTTCCGCATATAAATAATCCTAGTCGGAGGAAGACATGTGTACTCGTGCTAGAAACGTGTGGGACGTGAGTGGGAAGTGGGCGGGAAGCAACCGTGGGCAAGGTGGAGACGTGGGAAAGGAATGAAGAGTGGGGGCGTTGCCGGGGCGTGGGTAATAGTGTTGCCAAGGACGGAGGCGGTAAGAAGCGACGTGGAAAGTGGCGGGTGTCGAGATGTTATCTGCTTCGCGGCGGCGCCAACGCGCGTTGCTGTAGCGGTGGCGCGGCGCTCGGCGAATTCAGAAGTTTGACGTCACAGGGAAGGGACAGTAATGGCTGATATTCTCTTCTAGACAGGCACATTACGCGCTATTTATCTTCGAGATAAACAAGAGGCAAAAAACAGTAAATCAAGAAACTGTAGTATTCATTCAGTATTCTAGGAAATGTATGAAAAAGCGCCTTATACTTAATAAGAGCTACAATTTTTCGGCAAGATATTTCTAGGTGATAATCAAGTACTGATATAAAATATCCATAAGGTGTTAACGTGAGCTTTCAGAAATGGAAGACAGACTTTTGTAATGTTTCCGAGTACATCATATAGTTTCTAGCCTCTGTAATGAAATTAGTAAGTTTAAGTTGTTTCCCGAAAATGACAAATGGAAAACAGCATGTGTTTAGCAAAGTATTGAGAGTTAACATTAGCGAAGGAAGTACTGAGAGTGCATTTATATCTGAGTTTTTTGTGTCTTCAAGTTTTGTAATCGATGAAAGTTGTGAGATTTTATAACACGCAGATCATCAACTGGCTACAAATCTGTGCTTCATAAAATAGTTAGCAATATTCCTGTGTTTAGGATAATTCCGAAAGTCTCTCATGATACATTAATAAATGCGGAATCTATTGTAAGTAGTTGACAAAGAAGAGTTAAAGACCAATACTCAATTAGAAAAGGGTGTGAAGAGTTGGCGAAGTCAGGAGCAGAGGTGAAAATGGAGATAGAAAGATGTACGAGATGCATGCAGAGCGGTCTTATAGAGGTCTTATTCGGTCAAAGCGGGGACGGTTCAAAAGAAGCAGAAGTGGAGGAGATTTGGGGGGTAGGAGGTGGAGGTGAGAAGGAGGATGAACGGACGGAGGGTGTAGGATTCGAGTAGATGAAATTCCGAAGCGAAATAGGTAAGATATAACAGGGGGCAGAGACAATAAAAATTTGTGGGGTGCACATGGAGGCAAGGAGGGATAGAGGCGGTGACGGAGCGGGGATGGGAGAGAGGTGTCGTGGTGGGGAGAAAGTGAGGGTGATGCGGGGCTTGGTGAATAGAGTGTTGTAGGTGAAGTGGAAAGATGCAGAGAGAGAGAGAGAGAGAGAGAGAGTCGTTCCGCACGAGGGGGGGGGTAATGCGTCTCGGAGGCGGAGAGGAGTGCACGCAATGCGGGAGCGGAGTAGTGTTTGGGGGAGGGTGTGGATATAAGAACAGGGAGGCGTCGAAAGGACGGCGGATGAAGAACTGGAGTAGATGTCAAGGGGGGAAAAGAAAAACTGGGGAAGAGGGGTAAGCGAGATTGAATAGGAGGCGGAGACGCCAAAGGCGATCGACGTGCGACGGATGGTTGGTGAAGCGGGCGCGGTAGGCGAAGTGAAGAGGTGAAGCGGGAGCGGCCGCCACCACCGCCGTTGAAACAGACGGGGTCGGAGAGGTCGTCGTCTGTGACGG
>BOPP01000090.1:3052248-3073849 GCA_017312745.1 Gryllus bimaculatus
GTCGAGGGGGTCAGATTGCTCGGAGAAGGTGCTGGAAATAACTCGCATTTTCTGGATTTTAAGTAGATACTTGACCAGCAGAGTTTTTGTAAGTGTTTACTCCGCTTATAAACTTTATTGAGCAACGGTAGTGTTCATGTTGCAGGTGATATTTATGCAGTATTTTAAAATATTTGTTACTAGCTGAATGTGCGGTCGCGAATATTCAAACGGTTTTAAAATTTTGTTCTACGCTGAAAATGTCTGCTATCCAAGTTTTTAATGGAAGGAAACTGTAAACTGGGTTTTCATCCTGGGGTATGGTACATAAAAAATGATCTCTTAATATAAAAAAATTAAGCAAAAAAATAACAAAAAATTAGTTGAAATGAAAACTTTATTCGAATGCTACCAGATCAAGTGGTACCTCATTTTTCTCGGTTGATGGAGAAGAAGTGATCTAACAATGAGTGACGGATAGACGAACACACAATACTTGATTACTATATAAAGATTATGTTATTTAAACTTAAAAGATGATATATTTTGAGTATTAAAATCTTTAAAAATACGATTTTACAGTGTCAAAAGCACACTAGCTAAAAGTCTTTCAAAATTTTTTTTTAATAACGAAATTTTCTTTTACAGAGTTTTGGCTCTTTACAAGAGTATTTAGAATACATTTAGCCTATTTTGTGCGAGGACAATCTCTTGGAGAGAACTTGCTCAACTTTATGAATGAAGAGAAGTGGTATGTGTGAGTTGGAAAATAATATTGTTAGATGGGGCGAGGAAATTATTTTAATGCGAAAATGAATCAATACTTGGGAAATCTGTATTGTATGATATTTTATGATTAGGATTTTCCAATTAGTAAATTTCATGCTGCTGTTAAACTGTTGTCGTATTCAGAATCTTTGACTTTCACACTGTAAACTGACATAGATTGAATTTCATACAATACCTATAAGGCTAAAAAGACTCGCTGAAAAGACTATGAAAACGTGAGGCAAATGCTCACAAGTTTTTAACACACTTCCAAAAATCAACTCTGATTGGATGTGTTGCTTTTGCTGAGGTCCTATAAAACACAACTGAGCACAGGTATTTAAAAATGTATTGCTAGAATGATATCTCAACCTATTTAATGTACAGATAATATTAAAGTGGACAATGTTAGAATGGTTCTTGCACCTGAAGTAACGTTTCTTTAAATCAAACAGTTTTTCTGGTTATAAGAATTGCAGCTTTCTGATTATATTTATATGCGACAGGTGAATATATATTAATTCTTTGGAAACTAGATACAGGAAACAAAACGCTAATTGAAAGATTTCATCCTGTATTTATAGAGTTTCATTGTTGTATATTAGCACTTCATAGCATATCTATTAGAAGTATATTCTAGTCGTAAATGTGTCAAGTAGTTTAAAACGAAAACACTAACGTAAACATGAAAAGTGCAGATAAATTGGTGGAACACAAATGCATTTCACTGAAAATTAACATCTATAATTACTTTTCAGTATCAAGTGTCCTTTCCGGTTGATATTCACACTTATGTATCAATATTTTTCTACATTACCCTTCACGCTTATCGCAACTGTTACCTAGCATTTATCAGTGGGGTGTCGTTACGCTTCATCCGTCATTTCCATGAGTCCTCCATGCAATTTGAGCTCACTCTGAATTTCACCTTCACAACGGTATTTTTCTTGAGGGTTGCTGAGAAGAGAGAGATAAGGTTATTTTTGGTAGCGGTTTTCGCCATTTACGGTTCTGATATGAAAGATTCACGCAATTTAGATCATTGGGCGTCAAAGAGATCAAGATGGACTAAGTATACGAGTACAGGTCATTTCAGTGTTTCTTCTCTTTCCGAGGGAGTTAGACGGTAACTTTAAGCACCTAGTAGTGTGATTGATTGAAACATACTACACTGATCTCGGGTGCTATGAGAAAGATAAAATTCTAGTTTTCAAAATTAACATTTTTTGTGTTTTTTTCTTTAAATTGAATATGTTAGTAGGATAATAATGGGCATCTAAAACGTCCTTTCGTTTTGTTTCTTTGGTATTCTTGTCAATGAACTCTTTAAATCGTTTTCAATGTGTTTTTACACACGTATGTGTTTTTCGACTGCCTGAACGCAGTTTTGTATCAGAGCTCTCGTGTCCTTCGTAGAGAGATGTCCTGGGAAAATTGTTTCTAGGTTAATAACCCGTTATTTCTCCAGGGGCACACAGTGATAATTCAGATTTTCTATTTCACAGAATGCCAGAAAGCCGTGTTTTCTAGTCGCTTGAACTCTAGCATCTGTCCAGGGGCATAGCAATGGAATTAATAGTCATAGTGAAAAGTACCATTTTTGTCAAAGTGCGTTGGAAATACAAACCCAATCGCCTCTACTGTGGAAAGAGTTATTAATAATAAAAATTCATATTTTTGAAATCAATATCAGACTCCTCATAAATAACATGTCATAGCGATAGATCATTAAATACTGAACATATTTTTCTTTAAAAACAAACAAACAACAGAAATGTTGAACCCAGCGTTGTTTAGTATTATAATACTTGGATATATGTTTATAGAAGAACTAATTCTCTAATTAGTTCACAGTAATACGTTAAACCACTCACATCTATATATCCACCTTGCATGAAACCAAACCGTAACCACGGAAATGGACTATTTGAGAGAGCAAGTTAGAAGGAAGCGATACCGACGGGCAATTGCGAAGCAATAGGAAAGCAATGCCGAAGCGATAGTCCCGAAACGGCGCTGGGTCAGCAGCCTCGAAGCAGTGAATTCAGACGCGATCTATTTACTCCCGTTTCAATGAAGACGTAATAGCAGCATTCACGAAAACAATATGCGGAACCCCCATTCATCCACCACAAAGGGAGGCGCGTAGCGTAGCCCAAGTACGCTACGCAGCGACGTCGATAGCCAACTCGAAAGAGATCGCTGCGCGATATGCACATTCAAATGGCGGTCGCGGCGCAGGGCCAAAGGAGAACGCCCCTTAACGAACCCTCAATTGCTCGTAAAGGGGCGCGAGTAACGATTCCTGGACTCCCGAAGGGATTCGCGACTGGTCCATGGTGTGGCATGTCGCTCTATGAAGTAGTCTCTGAGATACGTCTTACGAACATTGATAGAAAAATGCATTTTAGCATGTTTGCTTTTTCGTCAATGGTGTGAAGATTCCGTTTGTTAAAACATGTTAATTGTTTAGTCTGCTCAGTGGAATTATTTTACGAAAAGTCAAACATAGCATGCTTTAACAAATTCGCAATATTTTAACGTTTCTTTTTAAAATACGTTCTACAATGATAGTAAGAGTACTTTTCAGAAAAACTTGACAATTTCAGTAACACGGAACAGAACACATTTCTAGTGTGCGTGAAGGCGGTCAAGTAACCGTCCAAGATTAATTGGTGATTCCGCTCACCTCAATTGCTATAACCATTGTCCCGTTAGCGTAGTAATCTTTTTTATATAATTCTACCCCGCTGCATGACAAGATCAGACGCTGGTCTATACTTCGTCTTGCGAAGGGGGTACCCTATCCCCCTTAGCGCGGTAGTGCCCAAGAGGGGACAAGTTCTAAGCTCCTGACTGGTCTCCCGAAATGGCAGTGACAGAGCTTGGAAGTGTGCCTATTCCTTTATTATCTTTGTATGATTACTTTTTAAATATTTCGGAAGTGTCATCTCAGCAAGCAGAAATTCCAAGTGGAAATTTAAGAATTTAGAACCCTTTACTAGCGGTGTTAATACTTAGTAATACTCAGACATCAAGACTACGATCGTACATGTAATCATGCAAAACATTGTACTTATTCTATAAGGCCGTCCACAAACTGTGAATAGAACAGCTCTGAAATAAAGAATAGGCTGACTAGTGCATAATCATGAAAACGATGACATGTTAAATAATAATAGATACAAGATAACAATGTGAGAGCTTCATTGTCTGGTTACAATTTTAAAATATTACCCATTCACTAATTATCTTAGAATGATTGCTGCTGACATTGTGGTAATTTTGCATTATTATTCTCTTTGATCTCAAAGAGATATTTTGTCCAAGGGTAAGACTATCTTCGCGGACGTAATGAGCTATGTGAGTAGACCGGTATACTGGTACATCAGTACGTGAGTAGAGACTGGTGAAGTAGTACTTGGCACTTTGTTGCCTTGATAAAAATGTCTTTTAAAAAAAGAGTTTTACTTAATAAATATTTTTTAGTTGTGTACCTAATTGGTATGTTAATTGCATTTTCTTAAAATAATGAGTTATATTGAGCAGCGAGTAAATAACACTTTCCCCCATTACAGAAACACAATGTTCTACGAAATATATTCATCCATTTATTATGCACTGTAATACATGTAACCTACACCGACCTTGCAGTAATGGTATCGGTATTGCTACCGTTAACAGTATTGATGCAAAAAGCATCACTATCGATAGAACATTGAAGTTTTCAAATTGACACTACATTATCGATTCACCAGTATCCATATCGACACTGTTATCCCAAACATAAGTACCGATATTTCAGAACAATCGAGTCCGTTGCTCTGATTCAAGTGTCGTTAGTGTGTGAAATCCGCGTGCCGGTCGTTCGTGGACGAATTGCGCCACCCGGCGTCGCGATATGCAAGCAGCTTGTGGCCGGAACAGCTGGAGAGGGGAGGGGGCAGCAGGCAGCGCCCCGACGACTGTCGCGGACACGCGGCCGCGGCGGCGGGGCGTGGGCGGGGCGTGGGAGTGGGTGCGGCGTCGCAACTGGGTCTGACAGGTGGGCGCGGCCCGCAGCGAAGCCGGAGGCGGAGGCGGAGGCGGAGGCGGAGGCGGAGGCGGAGGTGGAGAAGGACACTGTGGCCGAGCTGGCGGTTGCAGTGGTGCTGAATGTCATTCTCAATTTTCCTTATTCTCTGGAGTAGTCCTGAAGATTACCGTATCAGTTGTGGTATAATGTGATCGAATCTGAATGGTACACATTCGAGACTTTTTGAAAATTTATATCGAGTTGAAATTTGTCGAGTGTAATTAATCCTCCGATAATTACGATATCGTGTTTCTTTTTTGTTAAAATGTGACTAAAATGTGAATTCTCTCACCAGTAATGAACTTTATTTCTGAATAAATGTAAACTTTTTAATTTACAGAGCAGACGGACTATTATTATAAATCTCCTACTAGGTCTTGATAGTCATATTGAATATTTCATAATTCCTAGAAGTATTAGATTACGGTGAAATAATTATCTTAACCTTCGCTTTGCCATGTGAAGGTGGGGATCCTTCAATGTCCACAGATGGTTGTTCTTTTAGGGATTTCAACTATTATGCAGCTAAAATTCATTGAAATTGTTTATGATGATTATATTGTCCTTTAGGTTCAAAATATGTTGAAATTTTTCACATGCGCTCGTTAGTTTTGATTATTACAGAGCTGTGTTTTAAAAAATGGTCTACTTCTAGAAAAATTGAAAATTCAGAATTAATTTTAGAAATATTTCCAGTATTTTAAGTCTTATGTATTAAACTACTTTATATATAAACTACTGTATGTTATGATGATACATTGACCTTTATTTGTCATAAAAAACAATATGTATTGTCATTAGTATTAAATTCAAATATTATATGGAAACTTTTTTTCAATCCTACAACTTGAAAATGAAACATTTTTGTTTATAATTATAAATATGTATGATTCAACTTGTTAACTTAAGAAAACTGTCTTCTTTAATAGCATCGAAAATAAAGCTGTGTTTTTGGTGATCCTTCCCCCCGCCCCTCCATACCTTTCGTTATGCGCGGAATCTTGTATATTGTTAGGGTTAATATCTGAGTATGTAGGGTCTCAAATTTCTCGGACATGTTTTTGAGAAACCATATAAATGAAAATTGTACTTGGTACAATTTCATGTGCAGATTGTTCCTACTGTTTGTCTTTGACAACATTATTTATACGAATTATACGCTTATCCTGAATGGACCGTACAGTGGACAAAATATTTACTGTTAATATATTATTTATATCTTTTACACTCGATGTATTTAGATTTATTCTGTTTCTTTTAGCCTTAAAAATGAGACGAAACAGACTCAAAACGTTTTGTTGTCGCCTGTACCAATTATACAGCCAATTACTGATTCATATCAATAAAACTTAAAAAATAAGCAGACTTTATAATATCTTCTGGATCTTTATTCCTAAGTTAAATCATAATAGAGAGTGTAGAAAACAAACTTAAACGATATTCCAGTTTGTATGGAAAATAGCATGTGCCGCACGTGTGAGGAATATTATAGGGAAACAAAGTGTAATCATAAAAAGGAATATGCCACGTAAAATTGGTAAAAAAGATGTTTTTTTTTGTAGAAGTACTACTGAGTTAATTACCGAGCACTATATCAAGTAATACAGCAATCAACATGATTCTAGTAATAATTTTTTACCGTTTTATTAATGGAGTTTTATTTTTCATGTTATCACCCGTTAGTATATACTCGAATTGCTTCATTATATGTTTGTATTAGAGACCCTTAATGCGAAGTGAAACATTGAACAGTTTTTTGAATCAGAATATTGGTAAATGTGCGAAAATGAATATTGCCCTGTAATGGGTTTCAGAAAGAGAAAACAGAAGTAATAAGGAAGACGACATTAAGAGCACCACTGATGTGTTTACGGCTTTGTCGTGAGAACATGCAGAGGCATTCCGCTTCTACTGAAAGCACATACTATGTACGTGATTAACTCCGAGGTCTTAATGATCGGTGTAATTAATATCTCCTGTACCCTCCGTTTGGTACTTACAATAGAATGCACTTGTGGTTGCTTAGTTACATTTTCAACGTCATTGTCGTTTTGCTTCACACTTTGCGATACACGATGGGCTGATGACGATTAGAATATTTTAAATAAGTTTTTGAAAAGTTAAGGTTGATGAAAAATATTTATAAAAATATTACTGGAATTATAAAATATTAGCTTACAATAGGAACTAAGTATTCAAAAGATTTATGAACATAAACATTGCTTTTCATAACCATTTTAAATTCGCTCAACTCAAAAATAGATAATCTCAAGAATGTCTATCAAACGACTTAGTACTGGTTATGAGTACATATCCCAGTATTTTTAAGAGTTAATTTCATTATTACAAACTGATAATTAAATCTCACTATTATCAAATAGTCACATCATTTTTTAAGATATCGACCTGTTCATTTGTGACTACCTGAGTATGGGAGCTGGAATCTCAAGATGACCTGAACGTAAAGAAATGTAATAATTGGATTAAAAAATGTAATGAATTCTAAATATTGTAAATGTTTGCATAAGAAATAATTTATGTGGTCTTCAAAACCTGGTTTTAAGGGACAATCACCTTATCTCCAGTTCCGCACCATTTTAACTTTGCAAGTAACGTAAGTTACGAATTTAATTTGCGCGTGGTAACTTTGTTGCATCATAATGTGCAAAAATGTATTCTTCGTTTCAACATTGTGTGATGCACTCTTAAGAAGTAAATCAACAGCAGCTCATGTGGGAAATTTCATATTAATGGTGTGAAATAAATCACACAAAACTGATATTTATAATTATGACATACGTAGAAATCGCATTAATCAAGTGCTAGTATCAACAGGTCACTACTAGAAATCAGCATATATGTACTTTACTTTAGAACGCATTGCCAGATGACATTAAACAATTGAATTCGGAACAAAAATTTAAGTTAAAGTAAAATATTTTCTGCTGCATAACTGTTTCTATACAATTAGAGACTATACTGATTATCACAAATAAAACTGCTCATTTTAACAAAACAGTGATGATACTTTTATGATTAGTTTACTTTTGTATTGTATATTTTTAAAAATACTTTATATGCTTCTACAAATAATGTACTTCAGCTTCCTGGTCAATGACCTTATCTCGATAAGGTTTTTGTGCAGTTTTCCTGATACATTGAGCAATTGATGAAATGTCCCCTTGTTTTGCTACTTACTGTAAATGTAAGGGTGAGTTCCTATTTTGTTAGCAATACAGACAAATCAAATTTGGAGTTCGTTTACCGTTGCAAATAAGCTTTCTATAACTTTGTAGTTTCTCAAATGTTGCTAATCTTGCTTTCTTTTAATTGTAATCAATTAATCAATCAATTAATTAAGTATTTATTTATTTAGTTAGTTTTCTTTAACCCTTACTCATCCTTCAACCATTTATAGTTAAAATATTGGGAAAAGGTTCTGGAACTCAAAAAATCGTGCGCAGATAATCTTCTCCCCATACGTCATGTACAGTTTTTACTGGCTTTTTGACTAAATAAATCTAATCATACTTCAATACATAAATTTGAAGAGACATTTTTGATATTTTAATATAATAAATCGCATCCTCTTCTGACATCTCGAAACATTAAAACGTTACTTCATTTGTAAGGTTTATTGAAAATATTGTAATATAGGATATAAGTATAGTATTTTAAGATAAAAACAGAAAGTATAATTTTGGGGTTTAGCATGCAGGAAAACGTTACGTTCTTAGTTTACATTTTTGCTGTTAGTATAACAATTATTATTATATTTTCGTGGAAGGATGAACTCCACATCCAAAGTTCAGAGGGATTATGTTTGAGTATACAAACCTAACGGAGAGCCCCTTGTTATTGGAAACCTTGGATCACTTACTGTAATAGGCAACCCTCTACAAGCACCACAACCTATCTCCGGAACTGGCAAACATAAGTGCTTCCCAAGTAGCCCCCGCTCGCCGTGTGGGCAATTCGCTGCTCCGTAACAGGCCAACCGGTATCTTCATCTCCAGCATCAGCACTAACGCAATTATTGCCAACGCGCCATCGCAACCACCGTCTCCCGCTTTCTAAGGCGATCGACCGCCATCATAACGCCACCCGTTCCCTCTAAGTAATTGATACTTCAGACTGTTCAGTATTGCAATGTCGTGGCTGTAATCGCAATCAACATTATCATGAATAGTGTCGTGGTGATTTATGGATTGTATTCAGAATTATGTGTACGGCGTTGTACTGTCTAACGTAACTATCTTTGTTAAAATCATTAACGCTAGCATGAGTAACAGAGATTCTGCAGTTTCACCACTCACGTATATTAAATATTATAAAATCTTCAACACTATACGGATATAGTTGTAGCAAGAAATAATAGTTTATAAACAATATGCAAATTCTTGTCTGGTACATGTCTCACCACCAACTTCTCGGAAACCTTCATTACCACAACAACCACCGAAGTTGTCACCACCAACACCACTAGGACCCTCACTAACAAAAACAACAAACCACAACAACCACTACCATCACCACAGCTAACAGCAACCAACACAACGCTATAAATACACTACTACTAATAAGATCACAGCACCACTAACACCATTATTACCATGTTAAGGTCATTCTGCGTTAGATCTACAACATACAACTATCACCACAACGATTGTAACATTAACACACAATGAACACCACACTACTGCCATTGACGACAGCAACAAAGACAGCTGGAAGAAGAGGAACAGGAGCAAGAAGAGGAACAGCATAAATGTTTCCTCTCTCCCCAATTGTCTCCTCCCCATTCTCACTTCCACTGAGCGAGCCCCAGCGAGCGCCCCCTTCCCACCCGCCAACGCCAATAGCTCCGCCCTCGTCGGCGGCGGGGGAGGGGCGCGTCGCAAAGGCCGCGGCGGCCTTTCCCTGCGCACGTGCCGCGCCGCGCCGCGCCCTCCCCCCTTGGCGTCCTCGGGCGGACAGATGGATGGGCCGGCGGCGCCGCCCCGGGCGCCTTCATCAGCCTCACCACGCCCACGTGCCCGCGCCGCTTCCGCCCACGCCGCCACCCGCTCAACGCCCCAGGCACGCCGAAGCCACCGGCGTCACCGTCGCCTTCACAGCTGCCATCGCCGCTCACACCGCCGCCCTTGCCAACGCCATCCAACGCCGTCCAACGACGCCGCGGCGCGTACCGCCGCCACCATCCTCGTCGCCGCCGCCCTCCCCATCACCCTCTCCTTAGTCCTCACCTCCGTCACCGACTTCGCAACCGTTTCTGCCATCCTTGCAGCACTGATCCGCGCCCTGTCCTCGGCATCGCCACACTGCCTCTGTTGCTGCCACGCCCCCACACATTCGCCGCGTCATGTCCAGGGCGGCCGCGAGGCCAGAGGAGTGGGGTGTCGGCGGCGGCGGCGAGAACGGTGGCAATGACGGGTGAAGGCGAGAGCGGGAGCGAGGGGCAGGAGCGAGGACAGGGGTGAGGGTGGCAGTGAGGACAGGAGTGAGGGCGGAAGTGAAGTGAGGCGTAAGGGCGGTTGTAGATGTGGGGATGCGGACAGTTGTGGGGTAGGCGAGAGGGTGTGGGAGCGGGCGAGAGGGCGGCCGCGAGGGGAGAGGCGGCGGGCCTGGGCGCTGGCAGCGCCTGGGGCAGTCGAGTGGGAGAGTCGCAGGAGAGTCGACGCGCAGGGGCGACTGCTTGCGGCGCCGACGCCGGGGGCGGTCGCTTTTGCATTGAGGCGCAGCTTCAGATCGAATGTTTCCTGGGCCATTGTGCATGCTCCCGGGATGACTGCGGGTGTTACGGCGTCTGTCCACTCAGCGCGTCCCTTCTAAGGTTGCAGGTTCGAATTCCAAAGAGGGTGCGCCTGATTGTCCTTTGTCTAGCGTAGGTTGGTTCAGGGAGAATAGCACATTGTCTTCACGCAACAACCTACGAGACAGCAAGGATGAGCATAGTGAATAGGCAAAGCTAACGGCAAAGTGATGAATGTAAAACAATAGAAAACGTCTACGAAATATATAAATATGAAGTTAAATTATAAATTTCGTAATTTCCAAATAATCGTTTACAATTGTATTTGATTTTGAGTATATTTTTAGTTTCATTTTGAGATTGGATTCATGTTTCCACTCGTTTTTATTTCATCGTGGCCGACTTTTTCATAAATTATATTCGTAGTGCACATAATTTTTGTCACTTTTGTAACTTTTGCAAGCTTGAAATTCACGGAGTTAAAAAAAATGAGTTCTGCGCCATTTTTTAAAGCGTTCTTTCCGTTATGTGCATAGAAAAAGTCTGAAAAAATATTTGGAGCCGATTTTGAGAAATTTATTATTTTAAATTTCATTAACTTTAAGTAGAAAATAATTAAAAATACTCGTTTTTAAAAGAACAATTGTACATGGCCTTATGCAAAGATATATTTTTTTGATAATATTTTATTTTAGAATTTGATCTCAGTTGTCAATATTATACTTTTGCTTTGTTAATTTTTTGCCATTTTGAAAAGTACAGTTAACCGATTAATTTATTGGTTGATTATGGGTGCGTTAACATTTAAGGTCGCCAATCCCGTAAGTGTAGTAGATATTTTTCGCGTTCTGCATCCTGCGATTTCTTTACTTAAGCAATAGACAATTACTATGGGCACTCCATACTACTGTCCTTTCAATTTAGAACAATTGGTGCAATTCCAAAGGTAAGTCACAAAACAATCAGTATTTCAACTTGTATATATTTCTAGAAAATTAGCTGCTTGTCACCTTCTTAGGTCTGCATGCAACGTAGACAGTTATTGTTCGGGAAGAATTATGAACATAAAATTTGAATACACAATATATTTGCTGAAATATTTCATAAACAATCTTACTACATCGCGATAGTGACACTCAGAATGTGTTTCACTGAATACAGTCTCTGTGAGTTTTGTCTTATTAGAACTAATGTTAAGATAAACTTATTTCATTTTCATTTATCATTTTCGTTTCAGCTACATAATTTTACTGGCAAGGTCTAGAAGCTCAAAACATAAGTCCAGAATTTTTACCTTACACTTATGTCCTTGACAATCGTTTACACAAATAATAAAATTAAAAAAATACGTAAATGTAATGGGTTATTATTAAATATTAATTGGTATGGCAGAAGTTAATTGAGAACAAATTTTCCGGATACTACCGTGAAATAATGACCTCAATTATAGATATATGTATTGGTAGTATGTTTACAAAAGTTCAATATATGAAATAATAATAATTTAGGAACTATCGAAACTACGTTACTTTAAGAATTCTTATGAAAATATTAGGCGCCATTTCCGCTGGCTTATTCCGCTGGTGAAGCAAGAGGCCAGAGCCTCTTACCAGAGGAAGAAACTCGTTGATCTGCATTCAAAACGAGGGCCCCTTATTGATCGTGGACGACATCTAAAAATACCTGATTTAGAAAGGTTTCACCCTCATAAATCACAACTCCCTCATACAACTGCCACTACAGTTACTGAAAGTGTAAATGATGTGAATTTGTCAGCTTTTAAGAAGAGTACCGATCGATTGATTAGCAGTATGTTGATGCTAAGTACCTTCAAAGGAAAGGAACGTGACAGAGAAAAATGATGTTGATAATATCTCAGCTAGAATACATAACGCGAGGGAAGGAGCAAAAAAGAAACGATTGATACATTTAAAAACACAGGCAGCTAAAAATGGAGAGTATTTATGACTCATTTGCTTTGCTTTTAAAGGCTGCGAACTGTCAGAGAGTTTCGTATTCTCATGAAGCGGAGGAAACTAAAATAAATGGCTTGTCACTGACAATAAAAGTAGGTATTTTTGTTTCACTCAATTGAAAAGAAATTGACAGAATTAATCACGTTTCTGAAACACTCTAATTAAGCGGAGGCTCAGTAAAAGAGAGTGAGGGAGGATATGCGTGTCAGGTGTGAGTAGGTTCGGCAACGGCCTCCCCCCTAGCCGACTGGCCGTCGACAAGGGCAGCGACGCACGATGGATGGGTAGTTAACGCCGTTTTCACCCTTTTTTGAAAAGCTTTCTCCTTCCGCACATTCTACTCCGCCAGTATAGATGTCTCAGTATAGAGGTCGTCATTATTTATTAATTAATGATTGCAGGTGCACCAACTGTTAAGATTATTATTTCCGTACGCCTAGTGCATGTTTTTTATCACGGAAGGTGGCAATGATCTTCCCTCTCTGGAAGGCGAGATCTGGAGCCGACATACTCGACTGCTTGTGAGGTTTCCCCCAATCATGTATCTTCAACTACCAGGCCAGCTGGAACAAGCTCTAAACACCTGACATGTGTGGTGGTGTATTGCGTGTAAGTATGTGTTAGTTAGGGGTGAGGATAAGACAAGGAAATGGAATGAAAAATCGCGCGCCGTTCGTAGCCCGTTTGTTAAGGTACTTCGCCGGCATTCGCTCGGTGTTCGGAGAAAGCACGGGAACTACCGACCACAGTAGACATTCGATAGATTTTTTTCAGAGAGTGAATGAATTCTACTTAGCTCCAGCTAATGTCGAAAATTCTTCCCCGTCGGGCCTCGTACCCTAATACCCCTCTCTTAGAGGCACTGCGTGGATATCCGTTTATGCCCTGAGCCACATCAGTTCGTCATGAAATAAAGGCTAGGGCACAAGAAGAGCTGAATCCAAAACACTGGATTCACGGCATCGCGGAAAACAAAATTCCCGGAGAATCAGTAGTATCGCTTTTTCCCTTTATGCCCCCCTCCCCTCAAAAAATCCATCTTCCCTTTTCTCTATGCGAACGGACTGCTGCATCCTGCTTTACGAACCAATTTTTACTAGAATTAATCTTGAAGTACTGGGTAGGTGTCGGTGGCTACCCGTGTGACTTCGCCTAAGCCTAAGGGACGACCCTTGAGCTACTACTTAGGTAGACCTACGAGAAACGGTAATGTCATAGAACTAAAGACTTTTCACCCAGTCCGCGCTGGAACAAATATGTTATTGATGTTTTTAAAATGGCTGTTTTCGAAAAAAATTGTTATGAGAAAGTGTATAATGGAGTACTATAAACGAGAAATAAAATTGTGTATTTATTTTTCATGCCAAAACACTTCTGTTCAAAGACCCAAGAAACTTCAGTGTCGAACAATAATCTTCCCACTCAACCAGCGCTCCGTGGCTAACGTAAACAGACGGATAAAGTTTTAAATGAATTGTTCATCTTCATTCGTACTGCTCTATTCAAATCATCGCGCAAATTAACCAACTTCGGCTACCAATAGGCACATTTTTTACTTTAGCCATCACATATATACAAATGGGTGGTCATTATTTTGTCAAAGTGAAGAACAAAAAGAAAAATTGAAACACAGAGACGGTATTGATGCTAGGCGTGGCAACTAATGGGGAAATTAGTTCTGTTAGTGACTAATTGCTATATGCTGAATTCTGTTGGTGGGGGTGTTTCTCCATGTCTGGCACGTGGCATCCGACGGTTTAGCTTCCGGGTTGCTCCTCCACTAAAAATCTCCCCAAACGGACCGTACCTCATTCAGTACATACTCTGAGTATCCCCTGCAAAAGTCTCTCGAGATGTGTGGCAATGTAGTGCACATAAGTGGAAGTTTGTGTATGTAAGGGAATGGGAGGAAATGTAAGGGAAGGTATGAGGATGGAAACCGCACGTAGTCCATGGTCCATTAGTTAAGGTACTGCTCCGGCATTCGTGAGTTATTCATCGAAGAAACTGAGATCTACCAATTAGAGAAGTCAGCTGCTAGAATTCTCCGCGGGTCAGCTGCTGAATCCGATATAGTTATTGAGATAGAGTCGGAAAATCGGCAGCGTCGGAATTCGAATCTCCGGATCAACGAAGATGCAGAAGCTACTGTTCTGACCCTTAACTATCGCAGCCGATGGAATTATTTTCGATTTGCCTGTCTTATTTTTTAAGGTGAGAAAAAAATATGGGTAAAGATTTTCATTGTTTTTGAAACAATGCGTCAAGTACTTGAAATATTTAGTATTTTTCGAATTCTTATTTACTTAATAGAAGTATGAATGTATGCCAAGTAGTGTAGTCGTGTTAAATGGTGTAGGTTTGGAGTAGAATTGAGAATGTTTTCAGTGTTAATAATTTTTGTTGTAAGAGATCCGTTAAAGCGTGTTTATTACAACTGAATTGGAATTAAGTTGGAAACTAACTTAGAAGGAACTTTAAAAAATGAAAAATTTTCATAGTATTCTAGTTCTAGGCATGGTGAAAAGACATGATTCAGTTAGTCAGACTCACCGATTTTTGTTCGTTCTGCGCAGTACTAGTTGGCGTCCCGAACCATGTGACCACAAACCCGGGCACTTCAATTTAACAGACAGACTAGCCGCTGGACAGCAGTTTGTATAGAGTGTTAAGAAACCTTTTGAAAGTGACAAAAAGTGACAATTTTCAACGATGACCAACTAAAAATAATATGATGGTGCAATTGAAATAAAATATGCAATATTTTTAATGCTTCATTTATCTGTTTCAATGGCTTGTAATAAGCTGATCATTTTGCTATCAGGCTTAAATTTACAATTCCCGCTAATATTATGACGGAAAGTGTTGCCTGAAAATCACTGGCTGAAGTCGGATATATGCATAATAGCTTACTTATATCCCCACCCCATGGTTCTACGTACACTTTCTTTCTAAACATAAGCAATCAGGTTTTCTTTGTTTCTAAAAATAATTAAACTCGGAATTCTTGCTTTGCTAGGTGGCATGGCTTAGTATTATTCACACTAGAAGTATGGCAGAAATAGATCGAAAAAAAAACACATTGCCAAAAACACGACTACTCTAGAATTCATGTGCAACTACAATATATTTTTAAATATTTTCATACTCAAACATCCTTTTACGTGATCATGCTTGAATCCTTACTCTTCACTATTACTTCAATAATTGTTGTAAAATGTTTCATTGCTCCTAATGTGCTTGCCCATATTATGTTTTGAATACTAAATCTCCCTTCCTATAAACTCCGTGCTTTATTCAGCCTCGGTTGCCTCTTTCTTCTCCTTCCTACTATGGAATAACAGCAAACAAGGTTCTTCCGTAAATTACCGGCGACCTGGCAGACAAACACTAATTGTTTCTGGAATATTTGCACACCACACGTGTTTCCAAGAGATTTAATACTAACATTGGCACTAGAACAAACGAACAAATAGTAAACAATGCTCGTTCCTAAGTTAAATTTATACCATACCGTTCGATGTTGATCACTGGAAGAGAAAACATTTAATTTAACTATTGAAACCTTTCATTCAATTAAATCCCAGTCGTTGTGGTTCATTAAAGTAAATTTCAATTTTTATCTCGGGTAAATATCTAGAAAGCAGCAGTACTGTTTGTAAATATCGTACTTAAAAATCATTCAATTGTATATTTTCCATTGGTTTTTACGGTCATTAATTACAATATTTTTAAGTATTAAGTGGCAGAATTGTTATTGCTATGAGTAAATACTTCACAGGTATTCCAAGAAACAGAATGCTGTATAAAATTGTTAATATGAAATCAAACAACTTGCTAATGCAAATCCAAGAACAATGCGGATCGCACTGGAATGTTCCGTAAAAGTAATTACGTTCTCAACAGTTAACCAAGGAATGAAATATTTAAAGTGTTCTCTGTATGTTAGGCAATCCATAGCACACTGAGTTTTCTAATAGCCTCTGCAAAGCTTACACGCTAAAACACACACGGCATCTGACAAGTCAAGCCCTTTATACGATTCAAAGGAAAATGAGACTGCGCCCCTGCCAAATCTGCCATCATCTATCTCAAAGGGGGAATCTCCTGATAATTCCCAGCGATTCAAAGACGAACGCTGTGGAAATAGAAATATGAGGTGATAAATATTAGTAAAATAATAAATATTCTCTCTCTCTCTCTCACACAGACACAAACCATACCTGGAACGATATTTTTGGAAGTGGGGATTGAGTCTATCCTCCAAAACTCGTCATGAGCATGGAAGCTAGAACTGAATATTAAAAGCGACACCCGCCTTAGAAGCTGAATAACTCGCAACTGCGTAATCCGGATACCTACAATTATAGTACTTAAAAATATAATTTAAACAAAAACAAAGAAAATAAATTTCAAGAACTATCTCTGTTTCTAAGAAATTAATATGTTAATTTCCAGTTACTGAACCTCCAACGCTCTATAAAAATATTGTGCTTACCGATTCTCTCTCCTTCTCCCTCTCCCTCTCTCCCCTTCTCTCTCTCTCTCTCTCTCTCTCTCTCTCTCTCTCTCTCTCTCGTTACAGGGCATCTTGCGGTATTTTCCTCAGTATTGAAGGACGGGCAGTGAAGTGGTGAACACTCGTAGGTACTCATTTTCAGCAAATACATACGTGAGAAAAGGTCCTTCAAGAACCTAGCTCTCTGACCAGCTTTCATTGCCGTTTAGAAATAACTGGAGAAATCTTTAAAGAAAACGTTTGGACTTTCATGAATTAAAAAAAGCAGTTTGAAAGACTGAATAGACCCTCTCGTAAAATAAGTCGTGAACTATTATTTCAAAATAAAATCACAAGTTCAACATATTTTTTAAATTCTCTTCGACTTTTACTCGACACTCCTCAAACATTTCTCTTCGTTCACGTTTGTTGGTCAAAACTACAAGTAGTAAATGATCCATGAGATTCGTTAGGTGTCAGAGTAACTGCGTAGCATAGTTTACAAGTTTTATATTTTCTAGAAGATTAACAACAAACTAAAAACATTGTTTAAGTATTTTTCAATTTTTGTTCTACAATAGATAAGACACTGACGTAACTACAGGCCAAATTTCAGCGTTGTAGAAGTATTTTGTGCATTTCCAATATATAATTTATCGGAATTATCTTATACTCATCTTCACCCGTGTCCATATGAAAAAACGTTCGGTATCTATTTCGCTCTCTCACGATAAACGCGTTATTAAGTTTTATCTGCTTAACTGCAATAACTTAACCTAATTATAGATGTGTGTATTCACAAATTCAAAATGACAATCCAAAAATTTTCTCCTTTAGAAAGAAGAATAGAAACTAGAATAAAAATTACTTATTATACTTTTAAACAGTACGGCTGAATTAAAAACATAATTCACAAATTAAATATATTACATTAGACGTACTAATGTATCTATAGTGCAGATAACGTTTGTTTATTAAAGCAAATGCAAAGAGTTCCATGGATATGATTTAGGACAGCTCATCTTGTCTATTAAGTATATGCAATAGCGCAAATTAGCAAACGCTTCTGTTGTACACTCAGATGCGTGCTGGCAATAGTGATAACAGAGGTTTACTGTACCATATCACTGCATGTCAAAAAGCAATTTAACGCTGTATTAGATTAAACAAAACTCAGCTATTTACTGTAACTAGTATCTCACAGTTAATGGTTTTTGTTCGTGTTATGTATATTATTCATGACATCCTACACAAATAGGTCACATGGTATTCAAACAAACGTCACCTATATGACTCGCCTATATTGACTCAATGCTTTAAATTTAATGTTGAATAATGGAAATAAAAACTATGTACCGGCTGTCTGAGCTCAGTGACAACGTTGTCGTGCAGTCTGCAGCGATTCAGATCCGTAGGTCCATCGGGTTCTAGTCTCGACGTTGACGGATTTTCGACTGTGGCTGTATAGCTAGGTTGAGTCCATTTACTATCAGGAGAACAATTCTAGCAACCGGCTCTTCTGATCGTTTTCCGTGGAGTCTACGATCTTCTTCAGGCGAATATTGGAACAGTACTGTAACAAATGAGCCACGGACCACGCAATCTTTCTGCCCTCAACCTTGACCACTTCTCTCGTCTTACGCATACACATTCTTACATACATTACGAGTGCACTAACACACATGTTGGGAAACGAGAGCGTGTCCCAGCCGGGTTGATACTCCGCTTGGAGGAAATATCTTGAGCAGAGAATCCGGTTCGTAGTTGAGCGCCATATCTGTCGTTCCAACTTGTAAGGAACACCGCCACATCTTTGGTTGTAATGTGTACCAAACCTACTGGACTGACTACCACAGCAGTTGACGCCAGGAAACAGAAATCAATCAAAGACTTGCCATTTGTTTTGTTCAGTAGAGTTTTTACACCACGTTTTTTTGCAAATAAGCAATTACACTAATAATAATAATAATAATAATAATAATAATAATAATATTTTATCTTTCTTTTTCACATTTTTATGTGGTTTATATTGTGCTTTATCTTCTCTCCCCTTTGGAGACTGTAACAAATATAATGTAAGTATGTTTCTGTTTTTACAATTAAAATTAGTGCTCGTAGTATTAAAATAATATATATTTTACAGTTACTAATATTTTTCTGTAAATTATTATTCAACATATAAACTGTCGCGTTCAAAATTATTCACTATTTTAATGCTCATGTTAAAAAAATCTCCCTAAAAAAATTAGAAACAAAATCTGAGAAAGTCATTGAAAGTGCTGAACGAACGCATCCTACCTTCTCAACGGCATGCGTAATGTGCCATTCCTACGCGTACCGGTATTTGTTTGTCCTTT
The DNA here is from genome assembly GCA_017312745.1 of Gryllus bimaculatus. Taxonomy (NCBI): domain Eukaryota; kingdom Metazoa; phylum Arthropoda; class Insecta; order Orthoptera; family Gryllidae; genus Gryllus; species Gryllus bimaculatus. The sequence goes on from BOPP01000090.1 coordinate 3,071,654, forward strand.
CCAACATCAGATTGTGTCGCCTTAGCGTCGTCGTCTGTTTTGCCCCCTCTCCAGCAGTGGCTGATTTCCGTGCCACCGTCGATTACAGGGCAGGGGCATTCGCTCTCTATTCGCATTCACGCGCGCACGAAAAAAATGTTATGTAACCATAACTTCATTGCTGAATGGGCTGAGGGGCAGAGGTTGGGCGGGGCAGTAGCATAATTGGACGGTGCGAGCCCAGGGCTCGATTCCAGCGCCCCCTAGCGGCTTTCCTCGAGATTACCTTGCTGTACGGTGGCCCCCCGTCCTAGGAAATTTCAATAATAAGCCAAAGACGCAAATGCTAATGATGGAAGAACATAAGATGTATTGTGATATTAAATGTTGCCTAAATGGAAAAGGATGGAACGTCTGACATAGGATGGGACAATATAGCATAGGCAGAATGGAGTAGATGAAACGAAGTCAATAGAAGAAAATTGTAAATGAAGAGGTATTTCGTAATACGTTAATGATGTTCTTCTGTTGTGTATATTTCAATTTTAATTCTGAAAATCGACACAAGCATAAAATAATTCGTTGGTAAAAAAATTAGAATATTACGGAGTAATAAAATGTCAATTATGTGTGAATATATCTAAACAGTTTCCCGTTGCAAAATTAAACCACTAATTTTGTCACAATTTAGTGAATAATTTGTTTTTGATCTTGCTGAAAATGTCCTCAGCGTCTCCTGTGTTATTTCAGTAGTATATATGACTTTTGTGGCCCTCACACGTAATAATAAACGCTTCATTAATGAGGTCCTTCAAGAAAAAATTTACGGTTACTAACTTTTAAACGAAGTGTTTTAGGACTTTAATATCAGGAATTTTGAGACCAAAGTTTTAAAATAAACTTTCCGCACACCGTAATCTACAGAATATTTTTGGATATTATCTTACATTTTGTTGCGTCGTGTCTCTAAACTACTCCACTTTGTGAACGCTATGGATACCTTATATACAAGCAACAGCGATCAGTGCATTCTCCCAACGGCACAATTCCAACTTTTACAACAACAGCAGCAACATCTGAGACTCCTTCATCAGCAACAACAGCAGCAACTATTGCTGCTCCAACAGAATCAACCCACAGCGCATCAAGGGCAACCGTTTATGCAACAACAACCGCCGCAAGCTACACTGCCTGAAGAACACCAAAACGAGAAGACGAATGCAACAACATCAAACGAAACGCCTTCAAACGTAAGTAAACGAAAGAGAAGTGCTTCAAAATCTTAAAGTCAGTGATCTAAATACTCCAGAACAAACATTAAAAATTCCGCCCATAATTATGCACAATGTCCTTGACTACAACCAAATGATTTCCGACATTAAATCAGTCGTCAAATGTTATTTTACAACCAAGACAGCTGGTGATCAACTAAAAATTATGTTTACTACAATAGAAGATAACCGTAATTTTAGACATTATTGTGCAGAGAAGAAGAAACAATTCTATTCTTTCCGCGACCCTTCTATTGAGACCTTTAATGCTGTGTTGAAGGGCATCCCCACATGCTACTCGGAAGCTGACATTTTAAAAGAACTTGAACTCAAATACCTTATTACCAAAGTGACTAGATTATTTGACAAAAAGAAAAATACAATCGAAATTTGTGCTTTAGAAATAAAAGACAAAAAAAGGAAAAGTCAATATTCACTTTGAATCGCCTGATGCATTGCGTCATACAAATTCAACCTAGAATAAATCGAAATTACCAAATACAATGTAAAGGTTGTCAAAGATATGGACACTCGCAAGCAAACTGCCGACTCACTCCGAGGAGCGTTAGATGCAAAGAGTTACACCATTACTCTCAATGCTCAAAACCAAAAAGTGACAAACCGAATTGCGTAAACTGTGGCGAGGAGCACACGGCCAATTACAAAGGCTGTCGCATTTTCAAAGAAACTCAACAAGCACGTTCAAACCTCCAAAATGAACGCAGGTCAGGGTCAGAGCAACAACCGCCGCCGTGCAACAATTCCTCTCGTAGCTCACCAACCTATAGCCCTCGCGGATTTCCTCCCTTTCCCACAGCAATACCCCGTGGTCACAGGTCCAATCTTTGCAAATCCAAATGCCAACTGATGTATCCCAATTAATAACCACAATAGTATCACAAGTAATCTCAGCTATAATCCCGCAAATTCAAAATATTATACAGTC
>BOPP01000090.1:3075925-3102122 GCA_017312745.1 Gryllus bimaculatus
AAACTGTTATCCACAGTTTCTTCTCAAAGAACAATGTATCATCAGACCCCTGAGAGAGGAGGTAACGCTTGCGAATGTCCATCCCTAAACGTTAATGTGTAGAATTTTGTACAATGAACACCCCTGAAAGGCAGAAATGCCGAGCAGGTAGAAATAAATTTTTTAAAAAATTGAATTTTAACATTAAAATCACCGATGCGTCGAGATTTTAGAGGAGCTTATTTAGCGAGTGCCCCTCCCCAACATCATGTTGGATACCTCTGATTTATATTGAAATGTTTACAGATATACTGTCACTTGAAGAACTGCTAGATCAAACATATACTCTCACCAGTCCCAGTCTCGCCGCACTGTACATCCGCTTGAAGAGGACAGCCAGTGTACACGGGTAGCGCCCGCGTCCAGGCACGGGTTGCCTATTGTCCATTCCTCGCGTCATTTAACTTTAAAACTCTTTAATCGGCAGCTTCTACATTTTGCATAGCGCAGGAGAACGCCGCCAATTTGTGGCACGCCGAGCGAAAAAGGTAATTAACCTCGGAGGCGAGGAATATGCGAAACACGACACGACCTCTGCCAGGGGTGTGTCGGAATGAAACGTGTTGCCAACTTTACCGGTAGTCGGAGCATTGCGCTTTTCTTCAATGCCATCTGCATGTCGTCTCGCGCCGGACGGAACTTGTGAGAGTTGTATTTGGGAGAAAATTCGTGTTCATTTGTTCTTGAGATTACGGAATTGAAAATGCTGGCAAAGAAAGAAAAATATTTTTCATACGTTTTGATTTTGCGAAAGAACCTGAAATTGTGTTAAGTGTCACATTCTAATGAAAAAATAGCTTTTGAAAACATACTAGATCTTTTACATTAATCGTCTTGGAATTGATTTTATGAAGCGAAGTTTAAATGACAAATAGTCCAAAGATTTTGTAATTGATTAAAATTTTAACTCGCTTACATTTGTGAACAGATAAAAATATTTAATACTGTTTCCTTGAGTTTCATCTGCAGTTAACGCAGCAGATGGAATATTTCGTTCTGTATTTAGGTTTTTAGACTATGAAAAGAGCTTCCATGTTGATTGATTAAGTTACCCATAAAAATCCGTTTCTAAAATGTTGCAGCTTTATTAAATATATGAACAGATCATGGAGACTAAGGGGACCCTAAATGCACACAAAGGTCAAGAGTGAAATTGAAATTTTTGTACATATTGGTTCAAAAGTGTCGAGGAAATAAATATAAATTTTGTTCTCAATTATTTTGGTATATACATATACGATTGTCAAAATAAAATAACTTGAAATAACTCTCATAATCACTACCTGATAACAAAAATATATTCCGATCATGGGAAACATTAATTTCGTTTTTTTCAAAAGATGCTATAAGATAGATAACTTGTAATTTCAATATTGAACTAGGAAATATGCTCGGGGCACGTTAACTGTAACAAAATAATTCATAGATTTTTTAAAGGTAATAATAACTAAAGGCAATTAATACCATTTAAACTTTCAGTGTGAAAATTATACTTGGGAACTATACCACAGAACGCACAATTCTACTAAACGTGTCTTGTACAAGTCTTATTACACAAATGGTGATCTTAAATAGTTTTTCATGTCAGAAAAAACACCCTAAGCGCGTATAAATTGAGCTCAATTTAATACAGATCAATTGAGAGAAAAATGATGCGTGTACTTCATTTAGAAAATGCACAATATATACTACACGTACATTCGTGAATATTTGCTTCATATTAATGTTAGCTTTCGATGAAATACAAGTATTAGATACATCCACTATATTTTTTTCTTTTCAGAAAAACACAACTACACTTTTTACAAAACACTTTTTGCAATATTTCATTTGACAACTCTGAGAAATGACACAGAAGTACGATATTCAAATGCCTGATTTAATTAAGAACGAATTTTAAATTTAAGCTCTTCGCAAAGGGATCATAAATATTAATAAACATCGTATTAGATTTTAAAACGTTTCTTCCCCCCTTGATGAATTTTACGCATCACATTTTCCGAACGACGCCTCTGACCGACATTTATGTATGGTGCTACGAGAGAGGGACAAAAAAAATTAAAAAAAAACAAACAAAAAACATCCATCCCGCTCCTAAATTAACAGGGAAAAGGGATTTCCAACCCCCATCAGCACTGCGGTAATGAGCGCGACCAGGGAATAGCAGGAAAAGTAGAGGACTGACGCGGATATCACTGCAGCATCCCCACGAGCAGCCATTATCACATCATCAGTTTTGTATGCGAATAGTGTGACACGACACGTGTCGCATTGGTCGCGACGGGCCGGGCTGGGCCGACCTGGGCCGGGCTGCCTACGAACGTCCTAAATGGGGGAATAATTTATCAAAGTGACGCGTAACGTTTGGCGCGCTTTTTACTGCGCGTGCTCGCATACACGTGCGCGCGCGCGCGTGTGTGTGTTGGTATGTGCCGGAGCCGGCGGCTGGCGTTCGACTGTTCATTAGCGTGGACCGCCTCCAGAGAGCGTCTGATGGGCCCGTGCATGGCAGTTGAGCGCCGCTTGTTGGACGTGGGGCCACTGGGAAGTCTGATGTACCCGTTGTTGTGGTGGAAGTCGTTGAAATTACTGTTGGGGTTTATACCCAGCCGGGAGGAGCTGATGGATGCGTATTGGTGGTTGGGTTGACATATTGTTTAAACGAAACATCATCTAAGTTATGGATTATTGTTACTATTAATTATTGTAATATTGTTGAAATTATTATTGCGAAGCGTCAGCGGTTTTGTTCGCGGTGATGGTAGCAATGGCGAGGGTCTAAGTGGTGTTAGTGCAGGAGATCATAACGACGATGTCGATGAAGGATTTAGCTACTGAGTTTCTGTCTGGACGAGAATTCTAGAGAGCGGCTGTTACAATTGGTAGTTTTCTGTTCTGGTAGGTTTCTCCGATCAATGCTGAGCGAATGCTGGATCAGTACAATAACAAAAGGGCCACGGACCTCGCACATTGTTTCCTTCCTCTTTTTCGTCCTATCCTCACCCCTTACTTACACACACACTTACATGCACTACACTACCACACAAGCCGGTAGACCTAGAGCCGGGTAGAGCTCGTCCCGGCTGGGGAGGTACTTCTCTCGTGGGAGATACTTGTTGGGGAAAATTCTGCTAGAAGATGGCAGGTCGCCGCCGGAAGTCACCATCCAGAGGGGGAATATCACCGCCACCTCCCACAATAAAACATGCAGCACACTTAAGGAACTAATGACCCTAGCCGTTTACGCACCCGGAATCTCCAATCAATCAATCAAAAAGATGACGGAAATGGCAACGGTAGTGTTGGTCGCGATAATGGTAGTAATACTGGGTAGCGGTGGCGCTGGTGACTGATGCTGCGATTTTTGCTGTAATTGTCGGCAGCAGTGGAGGATAAACAATTTATGGCGAAGACGGCGACGTCGTGGCGGTGAATGACGGCGACATGAAGAATGTGTAGTTAGGACAATGCAGCAAAGGCAGTGTGACACATGGACTAAGGCCGTGAACACATTGACAATGGTATTATTACATGACGTATCATGGTCGCCGTAACAAGATAATGTGAATGCGTACCAATTACTGTTAACGACACGTTACCCGTGTTACAATGAAAATTGACACAGTGACAATTTCTATGCAACAAATTTATATCGAAGAGGACGTGGTGGTAAAGAGAATATGATTTGTGGTAGTAGTGGCGACGGCTGTTTAGGTAGTTTTGCTTCCTGGCAACTTCACAGCACTTCATTAGGCTCTTTCTGGTCGCACTCGAGACATCGCAAACCACCACCGGCGTAGCCTCTTTAAAGCACACTAAGTATACGGCCACTCACCTATCGAAGCGTGCGGGAGTACTCGGCATCTACTGTACTCCTTTTGCTGCACAATGTAGTTTTCCGCAGTGCTTGCGACCCTGCTCTATCTCTACAGGTACGAGAAAAAATTATATGATTGGCTGCTTTTCTGCTCTGCAGTGACATATATCAAATGTGAGTTTACACTAGAATTGCGATGTGGTATGGGGTATTGTCGATGTGGTTGAGTACACACTACTTCTTTTTATTAAAGTTGCATTAATGTTAAAATTGTGTTATTATATTAAAATTAAAAATTATGGTTTGAGTACAACAGATTGCAAGTATATCATACATTTCCTTATAATAGATTATGTACTAGATTTGTTTTTCATATGTCGAACGAAGTAGGTTAAAAATTTATATTTCAAATGGTTAAGATATCTTTATTTTTGTAATACATGAGGAGTCAGTGAATATTATTCTCAGCTTTTATGGAAAAGCAAGTGCAGTGATTGGACCTGTCGTATTTTGCTTATAAATAACTGCACAATTCATATACTAAAAGACTGAGACCTTTCTGATGCGCTTGTTATTGTATTACGGTACATCTTTGAGATAACGATAATAAAATAAGTTAAAATAAATTGACAAATTCAATACCGAGAGTGACGAATAGTTATCTATGAATCATGCAGAATGCACAAACATTGCTGTAATTTCAGTGTTAAACTAGTGCCTAGCATCAAAAATTGCTTTTCATCCTGATTGGGAATGAGATTATGCAGCATGAGTATGTGCATCATAATCTAAAGTTTTAATTTGCTTTAGCAAATTTATACGATTTTCATTTCTTTAGAACTTTTCTTCAATTCATTTTCAACCGAGCGTGAACTCTCCCACTCTCGTTAGTATTCTACTTCGACCAAATTGAAGGGAAGCGTTGGAATTAGTAGCATTAAAATATTTCCGTATTATTTTCTTATGGACGGGTAAATGCTAATGTAAGATCTGTAATAATGATTTTTTCTTCTTTCAAATTTTACATTTTATCGTACAGTGCTGGTAACGGGAACAGTGTATTATGAATACTGCAGATCTAACATGAAGTATGATTGAGAATTAAGGATGTAATCTACCCTGTATTTTATTTGATGTTCTCCAAAACTGTCCAAACCACTTAATTTGTAGATCATGGGAGTTATAGGGGCCGATAAAGTTTTACAACTTTAGAACTCTAAGTTTATTTTATGGCCCTAAATACACAACGCGATCCGGTGGCTTTATTTTCATTTGAAAGGAACGTCTTACAAAGATCCTCCTTAAGTGGATGTTCACTCTACTTGAGCCTGTGATCTTGATTATATGCTGCTAGTGAAGGGAATAATTTGTAGATATTAATGAGAAATTATCGTAGATTACTGATATTGACAGGAAGAAGTTCCCTCATGACAAAGTGTATCGTGTACATACTGGACAAAAAAATCAACATAGTATTAACCACTAAAATACAATTAATTTTATTGTGTATGTCAGTTGATAAAAATTCACAAATTTGTCCAAAGGAAACAAATTCCTACTTACTAGAAATACGCGTTCGCATACGAAGTTGCAGAGCATTAATGTATTAGAAAAGTAAATTTGAATTTGATGACTAAACAATATGCCTTTAAAAACAAATCGTATGTAAATAGCTTTAAAATTGATATCATGCGAGTTCTCAGAGATGACCCTGAGAATAACTTTTTTTGACGTATGACGTTCATGAGCAACAGATAAAAATCTTAAAAGTTACAATTTATTATTTCCTGCAGGACAATTCTGTACTGTATGTCGAAACTTTGAGAAACGTATATTTCAGAGTATTTCTGTTCCACTGTTCCTTCAACTTCCAACTCGTCTTGAAACACGACGATGTGTCTTGTATTAAAATGAGATGTTTCGTGTTTTTCTCGTGAGAGCTTCTCGTGTTTGAGATATTGTTCTACAACTTTTCGGGTGCAACTTATGCCTTTCATCTACGTGCAAACGAGTTGCCTAGAGAAACGGGGGTCCGAATTCATTTTGGAAAGTAAATACCGGGCGTGATATCCTCAGAAGTCATGTGGTGGTGAGCAACGAGCGAAGTCGTAATTACCGCTAGAGTTGTTCCAGGCTGAACGAGATGCCGGCAGCGGGCACAAGTGCAGAGGTCACCGGTAAAGCGCGTCCTCGTTTGCAAGAGACGGCCACCAGGTATGTGATGGAGCAGAGGTCACTGCCCACTTGCTATGCAATTGCTTCCGTAGTACAGTTGAAACTCCGCATCACTCTGTCACGCTAATAAACTAAGCAAATTCTCGACGCCATTGGTTTAAGTGGAAGCCTAAGGGACTATACACTAGGAGTTTCAGCGTTCGACTGAAGACAGTCGATTTTGAGAGGATGAAAAATCGTTAGGGTCTGCATTGAATACAGTGGATAAATGCCTGACAAAATTAAATCATTTGAAAATTCTCGAAGAATATTGCATTCGTTAAGAAAGTGAACAACACAAGTATCGGACGCTATATTCTGAATTAGATTTTTGTGAAATTACACAATATTGTCAATTCGGTTTTTGTAGCATTGTTTCAGTTTTTCGGAATTGTTTTATTGTTCTGATATTGCAATAGCTTCTATTGCCGTTAAAATAACGTGATTCACCATTATTATTCTGGCATAAACATTTTATATATGTGTTTTTTCAAAATAATTTACCTAGTTCAGTCTATTTTCAGGTAATTCACAGCGTACTCTATAGACTGTAAAAACCCGATTGTGCATTTAATTTTTACACCTCCGTTGCTCTCATTTACAATGGTGTATAACATTTTTCAAACTCTGATAAATCACTTCCAATTTGGAATTTCACACACAATTTAACAACTTTATTTTGTGGCAAATTACTTTTTATGTAACGTCTTATCCTTCTTTCGTTCCTTCAAGTTCACCTGCCAGTGACCGTGTCGGAATTTCGCTATTCTGTGCTGTCTGGGCCCTTGTGACTGACTTATGCGTTAGTAATGAGTCACGAAAGATGTACTCTCTCTCCACCAACGCTACACGTAATTTAAAATTTTTATTGGAAGAAATGTTGAAAATTAAATATAAATAATGTAACTAAACATAACAAATGAAATGTTAATAAAAAATTAACAAATATTGAGTTTTCCTCTCTTTACCGTTACTTCCATCCATTTCCTACCTTTTTTCCTTCCTTATTAAGTTTCCAATTAAGCTTTCCTCCCCTGTATTTTCCTGGAACTATTTTCCTCATATCATGAACCTCGTATCGCAAAAAATCTCTTTCCGTATCTTGAACTACCCGTACCGTATTGTCTTCCACCTCACCGAACTCATCCAATTTCTCCAGTTCCTACTCTCCAGCTATTTCCGCCGCCCGTATTACACCAGCCATTGTGGACCAGCCTCTGTTCCGCGACCTTCGTCCTCCCTGCCGCATCTGCTCTACCCTGCTCTGCTCTGCTCTGCTCTGCGGGCCTCCGTGCCGTTGGGTCGTGTGCTTATGTTAATCTCGCGCACAAGTGCCTGAGAGAGACCTGCGTTATTCGCAGCTTCGGAAGAACCTCGCGGGACACCGGCCGGAGTTCCCAGAGAAGCCTCATGAGAGCGCATTATGCAACGAGGGTTGAGATTCCGTGAAATTCGAACTGTGGGTAGGACCGCTTTCGGAGACGCCGTAAGGACGTGTTTTATCTTTTTGGTAGTATCTTTGCAATTATTACCGTTACGAATGTTTCAATTTATCTCTTACCAACCTCTCTCTTAATCAACGATAGCGAGATATGAAAGTAAACATGTAACTACTGCAGCAAATATAATTTTACAATTTGTTTCCGTAAATGTTTTCTATTTTAATTTTCAAAAATTCAGAGAGTTCAACGAAAATGAGATTCGTTGCCGTTCTCTTATGCGCACCTTGCTCAATGCGTAAAAAAAATAAGAAAACGATTTGGAGCTGTTTTTGAGATTTTTTAAAATTATTCGAATGAAAAGGAAATCAAGAAATAATAAGTTACTGTTTTTTAAATTGTACTTGACCTTTCTAGACATTTAATTGTTTTAAAAACATTTGTAAACAATCTCATATCTTCAAATTACAGTGGAAATGGGAAAAATGGGAATAGTTTCACGTTATTTTGCGTGAAATTTAGGCAATTTGTAAAATAAATATTTTCTTTACTATACTCCATATTTGTTCTTTAATTTTTTTCTCGTATGTATCAAAGAACGGAAAAAATTGCTCTACTCCCATCTCTGTTGTAGACAAGAAATGCATTTACTAACAAAATAATAAAATTATGAGACAACGTTTTTTCGACAAGCATGGCAATATTTGTATTTAATTTAATGTGATTTTCATTCGAATGAAAGTAGTAAAAGTATTATTTGAATAAATTATTTGGAACTTCATTATTAGAAATATTGCACAAGAAACATGATCTTCCAACATTTAAATATTTCATAATAAAACAGTTCGAACTCGAGTTCAAGCCAGATCTGCAAATTGGACATACGTGAACGATTCTAGAGTAAGCTTAAAGCTGACGCTAGAGGATTTTTTTATACAACTAATGTACTATTGGCAGTCCTACATACTTTACAGGAACTACGTTTATTTCAACGACATCCTTGCACAGGCTTACTCCACGTAATTTTGGAGCGAAGCGGAGTTTACTCTACATACGTAACAAGAGAAACGCAAACGGAACGGGAACATTTGCCTGCAGCGAGGAGGTGGTGGGCGGGGGGGGATGGGGCGACGGTCTCCGATAACAGGAAGCGAGCACTCTTGGCAAATGCGGCAGAAGCCAAACGACGCACTAACCCCATCTCGCGAAGGGGAGGTCGGGCTCCCCTTCTGTGGAGGAAGGGCTCGCGGGCGGAGCGGGGGGTGCCGGGGCAGCGGGAGCGGTAAAGGCCGCGAAGAGACAATGCGAGAAGGAGCAATGGTAGAGATGGAGAGTTGAGGGAGCAGTGTGCAGAGTAACTGGGAAATGATAGAGGTGACATATTTTTAAGGGTCGGAGGCGGTGAAGGTGTAGGAGTGGGAAGGTTGCAAAATACAGAAAGAAACCTTATTTTGTAGTAATACAAGTATGTTAACAACATCTGAAAGGGATGACAACATATTCTTGGGTGAAAAATACTTCACATGTTGTAAGTCATGGGTCATTCACTAACAAATCAGTGCCAATGGCAGATTTTATTTAAGATAGGTTTTATGAAGTGTTGTCAGAGACACTAAAGAGGACACTTACGATCGCTCAGGGTTTCTTTGCTATGAATAGAAAATGACACTATTACAATACATATATTTATCATACTTAAAATAAACATTACAATAGTGACGGTACAAATTTAAAAAAGCAAAATTTGATATCAGTGAAGAAAATCAAGCCACCAGTAATGTTCTTAAACAAATTTTTTGTACCCTTTGAGTTCATACTCTAGAAATGCTTTCGAATTGGTGGATTTCATTAAAAAATATTTAAGCCTATAAATTAGTAAAGTAGGAAGGCATAGTTTGTATACATCATTTGGTTCTGAAGACGTTGTTGGCACAGTCTGTCAAGAGACGAGATGTACGAGCCGTTTGTGAGCCGGGTGTTAACCACCACTAAATTGTTGAAATCCAGTATAGTGGAGAGATTACAAATAGTGATATAAAAATATTGAGGATACTACGTCACAAGTGCTCTAACGTACACGTGAAAATATTCATGTAAAGCTGCAAAAGTGATAGAGACCATGGACATAAGCAGTAGAAGTTGTGTAGACTATAGAGAATGCGACACAAGCATAGTTGTGGACACTGCTAGAATAAACTGGAAGGAATCTGGAGCAGCGTTTGTCCGCAGTGGTTAGAAGTTAGAGCAGTAGCAAGGCGATAGGAGCAGGAAAGCTCATTTGCAGAGCAAGGAGAAGCATAATCCTCGGAGAGATCCTCTGATGCTCCTGTGGGTAAAGATCCTGTGTGTCTGATAGTGTCGGTCGTAGAGATAGCAAGGTGACTGAAAGAGAACTACACTGACCACAAAGTAGTGGACGACGTAAATATTGGAGTGACGTTGTAGGACGTACAGAGGCGTCAGAGATTGAGGCAGAGTTGGAATCAAAAGGAATACTGTTGTACGCGCGGCTGGTCTATTCTGTGGAGATTGTTGGTCTGGCTATTCCTAGCTCTCGGCTCCAAACTAACTCAAACGATGCTTATATCTACATCATGAACCACCGAATAGGGCTTGGTAGGTCCCCAACGTAATTTGAAATTATTTGGGTTTTTTGAACATAGTGTCCGAGCCTAAGTTCACGAGGATATCCTTTAAATTGAAATATTGTGAACCTAATTCTAGACCCAGTATTTGCTACGTATGAGAGTGACGCACTAAATTATTAATTTAGCGTCGAAATTGTAGTTATATAACTTTCAACATTATTTTGTCATATTTTGACCGTTTAGACTTTCGTTATGTGTTGTGAGAAATGCTTTTCCTTTGCACGGCACCTAAAACGAAAATAATGTGATGACTCATTTTGTAAATACCTGTTACTTTTTTGTCGATACTCAAGAAACGTACGGTTGATTTCTGCAATTTTACCGTACTAATGTCAGAGAAATCAGAAACAGTCCAGTAATTAATAATTAAATATCGTTTCTACTAGAAAAAATATTTTGGTAGGAATATTATTTTGATTTCTGTAAGAGAGTTTTCATAATAATGCCAGAGGCAGAGAGGTATGTGACACACTTTAGAGACGAATCCATATTTCCTTATCCATACTGTATGGACTGTAAACAACACGATCATATCATTTCTTTATTATTTTATTGTTTTCAATTGTTTCAAGGTAGATAAATCTGTCAATTAATCATAAAATAAACCCCCCACATTTATGAAATTGTTTGTATGTAAGTAGTGCAACATACTTTATTTCCTTTATGAATTATTAGGCAATTGAATAAATAATAAACAACCACTCCAATACGAATTTACAAGTTCTTGATTCACAATTTTTTTCATTTATTTAATATTTGTCAGAAAACCTTAAATATTCCACGTAACTTTATAAATATCAACTAATCTTTGCAAATGAATCAGGGCTGAAATGTTTGACGAAGTCCGAGATATGATGATGGAAACATCGGCATCACTGCCTTCGACGCGCTTACCCGGACAGCCGAGAATCTTAAAACTCTGGCAGCAGCTGCCTGTGGTTGCACATAAATGATCCCTTTTCCTTTCCTAAGCAAAGTGTATTTTTTTACTAAGCCCATGTTGCAATTCCCACCAGGAACGTTCGAAAACAGCAAAAGCATTCGAGATGAATGGCCGTTCTCTTATGTGAAAAAAAGAATCGGGGTATTTTGTGCAAAACATTGGCTACTTCTAGAGTGCACACGAAAACTCGGTCAGCGTTAACCTGCGAGGAGTGGGAGAGTCGCGGGATGTGGTTGGAAAGGTCTGCTGGCGCCGGCAGCGCCGCCGCGGAGCGCGGGAGAGCGGGGAAGTTGCGCGCCGCCGCGGAGCGCGGGAGAGCGGGGAAGGAGAGGCCGCCGCCGGCGTCGGGGACGCGCAGTCGCCGCCAGAAGTCAAATTACGCCAAGCGGAGCGACCTCGGCGATCGGCTGGAGGGGAGGGGGTTGCAGATAAGGGAAGTCGGGTCGGTCAGGAGAGACAAGCAGGGGATAGAATGGAAAGGCGTCCGCCTCAAATGGCGAAGAGAACGTGGTGAAGCTGGTGGTAATCTCGGGGAGTAAGATAAGAACTGGAATCTGTTGAAGATGTGGTGAAGCAAGGTTGGTGAGTAGAAGGAATGAGTTCGAGAATGGTGTCCATTGGAAATGGGGGGGGCAATGATTGGGAAGATAGAAGTGAATCCAGCGAATATGTAGAGAATGGAATCCGCTGAAGATGGTGAATGAATGTCAAAGGCGATTGGTGACAGAGTCCCTTGTATATTTCTTGAAGAATGTGGCAAATATTTTTTTAAATTCTCTATTATGATATTTACACAGAGTTGTATGGAACTTGTCCTCACATATCGTTATACATTTCCTTACCTCTTTTCTTGGCAACCGTGAATGGTTAAGTGAAATGTAACGGACTTTGATGCTATTCGAAACAGATACGTTTTGAACATTTTCAATGATCCTAAGTCAAACTCTCATTTCCTTCTCAAAGTTACGTCCAATCATTGTACAAAATAGAATGCATTGAAAATACGTTGCAATTTAGACCACCTTTTAAAATGCTCTTGAACGCATTCCACGGTTCCAGACACATGTCATTTCGCTCTCATATCCAAGAATTTCTCATTGACACATCAAAAGGAGGCGGGGGCGGGGGCGGGGACGTGCAGTGGATGAGGCTTGGTGTGCGTAAGGTGGAGGCGGAGAAAAGGGCTGGGGCGGAGGTAGGACGACGGCTGAGCGGGATTAGTTTCGCATCGGGGCTCTTGGGCTCGAGACAATTACTGTATCACCCCCGCGTACAGTCAGGTGGCGCGCTGCAGGCGCCTGCTGCCTGCCACGTGGCTCTAACCCCCGCCCCTGCCCTCCCAAGGCGCCTGCACGCGACGATAGGACAGCCTGTCATGTTGCACTTAATTTCGGTGCGGAGAAATTCTAAGAAATACGGGGCGGTGTTTTGCAAGATGATTCTCTGATGTGCGTGGGCGAGAATGTAAACTAGGACTACACAGGGTGTAAAAACATTTTCCTGTTTTACTGCATTTCATTTCTTTGTCCACAGTTTTCACCTTTCTGACTGTTTTTAATGTTCTTTCAGTGATGGTTCATTCAGTGTACTTCTCAAGTTTCTGTCTTTGCTTAATATACAATTGCTTTGCATTTATTTAAAAAAAAATTACCGATTAGTTTTACTTTTAAATACCATAGATTGCTGAGAACTTCAAATGAGTATTCATTGTCCCAAAAAAATAATAAACAAGCAAATATTAAACTCTAACACTAGTTTTCAAAATTTCATTCAACTTTATTTTTTTGCAGAATAAACTTTGACCTGTGTCATTATTTAGAAGTAAATGCGCAAACTTCTTACAAAATATTACGATTACGAATAAGAGTAAGATATTCAGTGACTGCTTATGCAGTAATGAATATGTTATTGAATGAAAACATCCAAACGTTTATGTTTTTATTGTATAATATGAACCCGTTTATTTTTCATGACATATGGAAAATAAAAATCGCAGATTGTAACTAATTGCCTTGAATTTATTTGCAAAACTTTTTTACTTGTAGAATTGTAATTCTTATAACCGATAGATTTCGAAAAGAGTATATTTATGTGTTTATACATATGCGAAAATATATTACACGCTTTTTTAAGGAGTCGTGCGGAATGCCTTTTTCGATTTTATTAAGTGTAATTTGTTAACGTAAGTCCGAATACGTGTTATTGTGAATGAGACAACGTTACGATCCCTCCGATACTGTAACTAAGAATTTTCGTAATACTAAGATAAGTATGTACAAAAAATCTTTCGTGTGCTTTCATCTGTAGTTTAATAAGCAGAATTAAGTGACAATCGTCTTCACTGTATCGCAGCACATATGAGTCTACGTTTCCATATCACTAAAAGTTCTATGCTCGGTCAAATGTTTGCACGCGTAAGATAAATGCTTAACGAAAGTGTTTCAGGTGTTCTTTATTCTTAAAGTTACAATTTCTTAACGAAAGAGCTCTATATTAACTGAAAAGCATGAAGAATCTTTATTTTGTTTTTATATTTATTGACAAAGCGGAATTCGAATGATTAGGAACTGATGAACAGCAATTATCTATTAATTTTATTTGTGAAAACCAAATATGTGGATATTTTTTCCATAATCCGTCAACCAGTATTTCTCTCTTTAGGCTGTAAGTGAATAAATGTTTCTCCATGAAGAAATTCTCACTTTCATTATCATCATATTCGAACTGTTTAATGCATCCATGGCATGGCAAATTATTTAGAATACCAACGTCACCCTTGCCCGTTTAAGCCCAAATATTTCCTCGTTCATCCAAGCGCAAACAATTTAGAATATACTAGCTCCCGCGTCTGAATTGGAAAGGTTATCGTTGACAAGACCGAGCAGAATTAGAAAGGTTATCGTTGGTGCGGGCGACCCGACCGCACTGACCTGGGCGAATTTGCGCAATTGAGCAACCACGGGACTATTAGAGTGAGTGCGATTGCACGGATGATTCGTTCCTATCCCGATTCGTTTGAGAGGTCTCGGGAACTTTCTATCTTTTGGTTCATTTCCCCTTTGCGTCATTTCGTTCGCTCACGGTTCGCTCGCTTCGTGAATGTCGAGATCTTCTTTTGTCGGTTCTGTATGGGATGGATGCGTACGCTATCAGAAGATTTAAGCTGCAACTTTCTTTGAATTCTCGGCTATCCGGGAGACGCCGCGTCGTTAGCTGGGGTGCCGACGTTTCGCCCGACATTTCGCAGGCTTCCGCAGGGCAGGTGACACTGCGTGCGGCATAAAGGAGCAAATTTTGTGCAGTTTTATGAACGCAACATTAAAGTGCAATGCGGCGTTTCACGCTACCGGCGGTGGGGACGCATTCCTACCCTTAGCGTGGCATCTTATGGCATATCCTGTACATAAGAGAAAAAACAAGCGGTCAAAAAGACATTAGCCTACGGCGGCGCAGGCTTGCGTGTTTTTTGTAATACTATGTTTAATGCCCAATGCCCATTCTCTGTTTCAGAATTGGCTTTATACTGCGCAGAAAGTTGTTTCGGTCGCCTATACTTCGCCGCTTAGATCGGGCTCGTATGAGGCGATCGCGGAAATGAGTTCATTTTCCGAATCAGCTGCTTTCCTGCAAAAAAGTTTTTAGCTAAAGTTTTTAAGTGATTCTTTAGCAAGTGGGCACTGGATGCTTCCGCGATGTAGAGTTTCGATTGAGTGTATCTCGGGGCGCAGAGGGCGGGCCCTGAGACAACTCGGTTTTTGAACTGACTTTGCAGTTTTTGTTTAAGTTGATAGTTTGCTGCAATTGGCCAACTCGGGCATCGTAGTCCATTTTGCGGCCCTATTATTACTTTTATAAAGCGTGAGGCAGTTTGGCCGTTGACAGTTTTTGCTGCCGCTGTGAAACAAGCTTCCGCAATCTGCCCTTCGGGTTCTGCCGCGCGCTTTTTGTCGCACATTTTCTGAAGTGCGGTTGAAAAGTTAAGAGCTATCTAAAGTACTCCCTAGATATTTGACATTTTTTTGTCCATTTATCACGTCCCCTGCAAAAGCGCCGAGTGGCCTTTTGGCCACGTGAATCTCTGTCTCGTGTGAAAGAGCACAGCTGTGCTCTACTGCACATTGACTTTGACCCGCGCGACCGTTTCAGCCACTTCCTGGATTTTGTAACAAATGTAAATCCGCAAATACTTCTGATAGGAGGTTCGATACTTCTTGACGTGGCCTATCTGCAGCCGTGTCGGTACTGCGGTACAAAGGCGAGCTCTGTTTGAGGGTGGGTGGGAATTGCACGTACGTACAGGCTGAAGATGCGTGGAGCTTACTCACGCCTCGCCGCTTGCGGCACTTCCGGCCCGTACGTGGGCGCGGCCGGGTAGCTTTTGCATTCAGAAGCGTTACTTGAAACGTTCTGTTTGCTAGGTAGATTGTAAGCTGAGGTGTATAAGGTACATAGGAAGGTTTATGGAGTGGAGTTTAATAAAGGAGGCCGACGTGCCAGACCTTATCAAGGCGCTGGCAACATCGGGAAAACTCCACCTGTAAATCGGCGCTCATTAAAGTTGCGTCTTAATGCACGGTCCGTGATTCGCACAAGCTGATGCGTTGTGCTATGTCCTCGCGCGAAAGCCAAACTGCTCCTTATTTAAAAGTTTTGTTTTCTTGTAACAAATTTTAGAATTCTATTTTTGCATTAATTTTTTCAGGCAGAGCTTCCCGAGCGTGTTAATAGGCCTAATGGGCCTGTAATGATTCGGGGGCTTTTTTCGGTTTTTTTTTCCCGGCTTATGAAATGTTAAACACTGCGCGTGCTTTCCACTGACTCGGGGAAATGCTGAAACCATAAAAAATAGCATTAAACAGTGCGACCAAGAACACTGTGGGCTTGCTGCGGCAGGCCTTTTCAGGACGTCGTGTAGTGATGCAGTCGGGGGCCGGGAGCTTTTCTTTTGTCTTCAGCTCCGAGATGGCCGCTTTTACTTCAGCTTCTGTAGTGAAACTCGGCTTCGTCGGCTGGCGCGTGCAAGGCCGTCATTACGTTTGTTTGCACTTCGACGGACGTGCGGTATCGGGCGGCGCCTCCTGGAACCGGCTGAAACTGAGAATCTAGGCGACATTAGGCTAGGAGTTCCGCTTCTCGCATTGGATTCGGCGAGTTCTCCTGGTCTGGCTCTGAAGCGGCGGCACCGGGGGTAATAGGTTTCCTGGAAAGCATGCGCGTGAACGCGCCATAGTGGAAATTATTTTCAGGTTTGAGACCTGACAACAATTTGGGCCATTTCTGATTGCGGGTATTCAGCTAGTTCGAATTTCTACTTTGGTTTCAATCGATTTAGCTCCCGCTTACCAGCTGGATGTCGCGTGTTCTGCCCACACTCATGCGGCGCCTTTTTTTTCGTAGAAATGAGATTTAAAAGATAAGGGGTTATGGTTGCCTCCTTCTAGAGGAACCTGCTTGTCTCCGCTGCTGCGTTTACAGGCCTGTCAGTCAGAGCTGTCGGCGAATTTTTCTGCTCCAGCCTTCTATCTGCTGCGGGTCCTGTCCAGGGCGCTGCGTCCTCGGTATGCGCTGCTGCAGCTCTCGTCTGAATTGTCTTCCAGTCCGTCGTCTTCTTCTGGCGTCGGTGGGTGCAAGTCGACAGAGCTAGGCCGCCGCGCGCTCAACTATTCCGGCTATCACTGGGAATGGTCATCAGAGAGAGTTCTTGACGGGCTGTAGTTAGTGTGTAGGCGGTAGGGAGTTTCTGCATAGCGCGCGATATCTAGTGTATCGGCTTGCAATTCGCTCTATAGGAATAGTAGCTGGGCGTATTTGGTGCGGTAGGATCTCGCAGCGCGCTTTGCATCGAGCAGTTTGCTTTCAGCTTACGGCCGCGAGGCAGGTAATACGCGAATCCTCAAGGCCGTGTGTTGGCATTAAAATTCCACAGCCACTTATCGTTTGGAGTATTGTTTGCTCTACTAACGTTTTGCAATGTCTCGGCTAGTAGGGCGCACGTTTCCGCCTTGCGATCGGGCTGTGGCGTAGATTGATATGAGTCGCAGCGGATGCCCTCGGCTCTGTCTGACGACAACAGCACGTGGCCTCGAAGTGCTGCAGCTGCGCAGAAGTTTGTACATAATTATTTATGTTGCGTCAATTAAGATAGTCGGGCTCTGTTGGCGGTTTGTCGCGTTCGCGTGCTGCGGCCGCCCTGTCGTTTCTGTAGCAGGAAGAAATCCTGGAATATTTAAAGATAGATGCGGGATGAGCATGTCTCTCCCAACATCATTGCCTGGAAATATTGTGCCGAGCGAGAAAGGCTGTGTAGCTCCTGACTGCTTCTCTCGGCAGCAGATGCCGTTACAGTTCCACGAAAGATGCAACGGTGCCGCTGTTCCATAAAAACGGAAGCTAGCCATTATTTAGGAATGGGAAGGAAGTGTGGACGGGTGAGGATGAGACGTTCCCCCCCCGGTTGCCCCCGCCGCAGGCGTGTCATGTGCAATGCTCAGGAGTAATTGTTATGAAACCTTGAGCATGATGCGACGCCCATATCGGACGGTTCGCAGCCGGTGACGTTTCGCATGCTCGCCCGCATCACCTTGTCCGGGGGCGATCCCGTTCCTTACGAGATCGTCACGCGCCTGGCGCAGGCACACAGCGTCTGCTCGCATCAGTGAAGAGGGACAGTACGTTCGCGCGTTCCGCCGTACTCGCCTCGGAGGCCGCGCAGCGCGCTGCTCCCAAGCCGTTTCGGCGGCCGGTCGGACTGGGCGCTCCTGGGTGTGGCGGGGGTTGGGTCAGGGTTGCGGCGTATGACGCTCCTGGTCGCTGCTGGCTTCTGTACGCTGCTGCGCCTCGGACGGCGTTCGCGGTCCTGGCGAACGCTGAAGCGCCGCGGCGGCGGCGTGGTGTGCGGCCAGCGCGAAGGCTCGCGCTCTCACGCGAGGATGAGCGCGACGCCTCCCGACTGCGTGTCGGCCTCCTCCTCCTCTCTTGATGCGGGGCGTCGCGCGTACGTTCCGCGCTTGTTGCGCGCTACCTGTCGCTGTGCTGGGCTTTGCTGCTTCCTCTGAACAACGGCGCTTGTACTCGGGACAGCCCTTGTACTTGCGCCGTGGGTTGGTGCCGTTGCAGTTAGCGCATTTGCGCCTCTTTCCGTGGGGTTTTTTTCCCCAGTGGGCATTGGCGCTGCGTCGTGCAGTTTCCAGTCCTGGCGGCGGCTGCTGCAATTCTCGTGCACGTCCCGAATTCCAGTGCAATTGTGGCACTGCGGTGGCCTGCGCGCGGCGGGCGCACTACCACTCCACGGCGCGACGCGGAGCCCCGAATGTTTGTTCCACTCCGGAGCGCGCGTGACGCTCGTCGTGTCCCTGCCAACGTTGCGATAATAAGAGAGCACGGTTCTGCCCCTCCGCCCCGGCGCGCTGGCTGATCATAGCGCTCCAGCTTTGCAACTGGAAAATTGATCAACGGCAAGGTTGTCATGCAACCCTTGCAGCGAGAGTTCTAGGGGTAGGTGGCCCCTCAGGACATACCTCAGCACTCTCGCGGTTTCCCGTGGAAGTTACGTGTGGTACTCCACGGGCTCTCTCTTCCAGGGCGGCGAGAGATGCCGGTGCGCCTCGAGGGACTCGCACCGGATCCTGACAGGTCGCCTGCCACTCTCGCCGGTGATTTCGGCTTCACCGCAGCCGACTCAGCCCTCGAGGAGCCCGAAAATGTTCCGCCAACCCGTAAGAAAGATTGGGGTGGGCCCCGTCGGCGGCGTCGAGAGACGATCTCGAAACCGGTCTTCCTCCTCTGCTTCTTTCTCCGGGCTGCAGCTGCGGCGGCGGTGTGTCGATCGGCGGCGGCGTCATGGCTACATCAGGGGCTCCTGCACGTCGAGGTGGCCTGCAGCCGCTTCTTCTTCGATTTTCTCCTGGAAGGCAGGAGAAGATATTAAGCGCGAAAATGCGCTCTGTTGAGGGCGAGCCAAGCGCCGCTTAGCTCCCCTTGCCGCTTGCTCTGCCTTGCCCTGCCACGCTTCGCTGCTCTCGTCCCCAGTGAGGGGTAAAGAACAGCCGCGCGGGGAGGACGACAGCGGGCGTCGACATGCCTATCTCGGCCTAGGACGGTTTTTTTTTGTTTCCCCCCTCCAGTTTCCCTGGAGAGGCAGGAATTTATTTATCATTTGGGGTACATTAATGAAATAACTTGCAGCCCGATGTGTGGCTTATGTGCAGTTAGGGAAGGCTTAATTGCTTACCAAACTAAAACTATCCTATAACTATAACTATAGCACATTCCCACTTTGGGGGTTTGTTAGTTTTTTAGGCTTCCTTTTTATTAAATTTTAATTGGGAGATCTGTGAAATTGTTCAATTTTCTTCTTTTAATTTTTTTTTTCTCATCGCATTCATTCATTAATAACTTTATATTTACAAACGCATCCATTCATATCATTCACACAAACCCAACACTTCTCAAACATATTTACACTTTTTAAAGGCACCAGGCGCCGACTTCAAATAACGCGTCCGTGGCGGCCCGGCGACGTTTCGGTCCTAGCGATGACGCTGGCCAGCGGAGCGCGCATCGCGCACGCCCGCGCGGTTTCCGGCATCCCGTGAGCAGCGATCCTGTTCACGCACTTTGCTGCTCCCCGCGTTCGCGCAGAGCTCAGAGAGCTTGGCGGGGGCAGTGCGCGAAGGTGGAAGGCGACGTGCCATGTGGCCCTTTCTTCTTGTGAAGGCCTGTGCACGCCGCTGTTCGCCGCCTGGCCGGTCTCGCGCAAGCGTCGCCGGGAGCGGACGGGCCTCCAGCGCCTTGCGACGCCGTCTCGCCCTCTTTGTAGCCCGCCGGGAACTGGTTGCGAACGTGCCTAAGATTCCTGAAGACGTCAGGCATTTTTGGGTTGTCGGTCGGTCTAGTAAAAGGCAAGTGCGGGCTGCGCCGCGAGTGGCGCGCCGCTCTGTCTCTGATACCCGGATGGGGTGCAGAGTGGAGGGAGAAGCTGCCGCGAATACTCAATCAAGCGTACGCCCAACAAGGGACGCACGCAAGCTGTGAAATACAGCGCGCTTTAGAGAATTGCTAAATCGGGCGAACGGAAGAAGAGGTTTCAAAATGAGGGTGCGTGTTTTAAATTTTGGCAGCGAGCATACCGAGGCGTGGCGCATCCAGGAAAGGCACGCTGTTCAAGTAGCAGCGCCAAGTATCTGTCGCTTCGCTCCGCAGGTAAGATGCTGCAGAAGCTACCGTTCATTGGGGTTAGCCCTCTTACGAGTGAAGTTGTGACGGCGACGCATTTCTCGAGGCTTGAGAGGCCGAGGCCGTTTTCGATAGCCATTCCCAGGAAAGGCGCGAGACAAGTCATCTTAAGTATTAACGTGACTGCCTTCCGTTCGCCCGATTTCGGTAGTACGCGAAATCATCGCGACATCAGGAGCCCGAGCGTTGAATACCAGTTTCTTGTTTCGCATGGGGAAGCGTCGCGCGTCATTCACGTATAATCCGAAGAAGGGTAGGGAGAACACTCCCCTGAGGCACGCTCCTCGGCTCGTTGAGGGAGCGAGTATACGTTATTGAACGCGCACTTTGAACTGCCTGTCAGAGAGAAAACTCGCGATCAGTCTGACGTGCAATCGCATCACTTAACACTCCCGGCCACCGCAAGGCAACTCAAAGCAAACGCCGCATGCACACAGAGTCGAAAGCGACCGCATGATCAGAAGACCACTGCAGGGTTCGCTGCAGTCTGCGAGCGGGGCTCGATTGCCGAATGCATCGCAAAGCCCGGTAAGCTGCTGCGCGGAGCTGTGACGGCTTCGAAAGCCTTGTTCATCTCCTGGAGAAATTTGAGAACGACGGTATTTCTCGTGCAAACGTGACAGGATCAGTCTCAAGTTTCCACTAGGATGTGGGAGAGTAAGTACTAATATGGTCTCAATGAGCATAGCATCTCGGGAATAGTTTATTGGCATTGTCACAGTTATTGCGTATTACAATTCCAACCGTCAGCCATAGGTGTAGAAAATAGTCTCCACTAGCGCTGGCAAGGCCACGAATCGTCCACGGAGCCGTCATTAAACTTTACTCGACTTAAACCTGAACGATCCAGTGCGCCGAGAGCAGAACGCTGCCACGCTGTTAGACGGTGAGAACGTCCGGGCCACCTGCATTCATCCTGCATTGAGGTGTTTTGCTCAGCCGAAGCGTCGCACTGCTCCGTTAACTCAAACGCGCGAGTGGCAGAGTGCGGCAGAGGGCGCAACATGCGACATGTGATTGTGATATAATCGCGCGCTAGCACTGCGGCAAAACGAGAGCAGCGTGTCAGCAATTGGGCGAGACTCGGTTAGTCCGCACTTTCGAACCGCCAAAGCGTGGAGCACCGATGCAGGAGGGCGCGAAGCACACTTCGCTGCATACGATGCGCGCAACCGTCCCACCGTAACGCTAATGGACTCCGCTGGTAGAAGCGTACGCCGATTGGACTGTCGTTGGCGCCTGAACCGTGAGGGTGCTGAATTCGGCATGCTTTACTCCGCCTGGTTTGCGGCCTAGCGCCAGGATCCAAATCTGTGATGCATTGAAGTACAGACACATGCAAGCTCTCTCATACCTGTAGAGATGGCAACGAGGCCCCCTAGAGCGATCTCTCGCGGCGTGTGACTTGGCGCGCAACCCGTGCTCTTCACGCTCAGGGATCGATAAGCGCGAATGAACTTTGACAGTGCGTCAAGTCTCTGAAGATCCTCTTTGCTCATCTAGTTGAGTCCGTCAGCGGCCGTTCTACGTCACGCGTGGACAATTGGGAATATTTGTTGAATGACGACCGTTTCAATGTTACAGTCGAAAGGTGATTCACTGCTTTCGTTCGATGCTCTCGTCTGTCTCGTATTTACTGGTATTCTGGCTCAGCTGAGAATTCAACTTTGTGTTGGCGAAACCTGCCCAGTTCGGTCCGGGAGGTGAATATTTCGGAAAAAACTTTAGACTTGCGTCGCTCAGCAACGGGGTACCGCACAGGATGACCTGGTGTTATGTCGGGAAGAGATACACGCTCACGGCGATCCCGCAGAGCGCTGCGCGCTTGCTCGAGGGCTTATATGCCTAGATACCATGGGCCATGTAGTGTGATGCGAGCTCGAAGCTCTTCCTGATTTGCGTGCTGTGTCCCTAGTTGGACTGGTCACAGCGAGCGAATCGCTGAACACTCAAGGCGGTGCTGCTTTTTTTTTATGGTGGTTTTCCCCCCGTCCAGTTTCCTTGGAGAGGCAGGAATTATTTTCTTTGGGTAATTATGGAAATAACTGGCAGCCCGATTTGGCATTTGTGCAGTTTAGGGGAATGTGCTTAATTGCTTACAAACTAAAACTATCCTATAAGCTATTAAACTATACACATTCCCACTTTGGGGTTTGTTAAGTTTTTAGGGCTTTTTTTTATATAAATCTTTTTATGTTGTGAATCTTGAAATTCGTTCACATTTTTCTTGCTTTTAATTTTTTTTTTCTGCACTGGCATTCATTCATTATATAAATATATTTACAACGCATCCATTCTCATTCATGACAAAGCAGCATACATCGTATTACAACACACTAATATACACTTTTAAAGCGACTCGGCCGGCGCTACGCGCCGTTTGATTAAACTATTCTTGCTGTGTTCTCGGAGGGGCATGGTGCGCTGTGATTGCGAGAGGTCTCGTACCTGGATATGCCCAGAGCGGTCTGGGCCAACCTGGGCGCTAGAAGCCGGGAGGTCCGCAGTGGCTGGTCGGAACGGACGGGGTCGAACAGTGGGCCTTGCGCCAGACGTCCCCGTGGTCGGACGGTGTTGAACAGTGCCCTGCCGGTCCCGAATCGATGGAGCGAGGGATTTCCAGACGACGTTCCAATTTTCTCTATTTTTTCGGTATTATTTATGCTAGGGCGTTTTGCGAAAGGTGTTTTTGTTGTCCAAACGTATCATTGTATTGATTCGTAAGTAAACTAGTTAATCTTTTGTTTACAGATATTTGCATTTAATTCAAGCATAAAATCTAATCTGCAAATAAGCATATTTCTAGTATTGTAACAAAGTTGTCTTAGCAACACCTGCACAAGTGGAGGCTGGTTAGTCACGAGAAATCAGTGGATTTTCGTGCTAAAACAAAACCTTTGGAGAGGAACTTGAAAATGTGAAACTGCTAATGGGAATGCTAAATAAATGAGAACATGTTAAACGAAATTTTAGGATACAGCAAAATACCCTATTTTTAGAGACGTTTCACCCAGACAGTTTTATTGTTACCATCGAGTTGATTAAAAAATTACGCGAAAGATAGAAGCGATTAAACCGCATCCGATAAAGCCAGTACGTAAAATTGACTTACGAGGATTGACCTCGTGAGGGCAACACGTGTCAGCCGTAGAATCGAACACGGCTTCAGAGGGACAGAGAACATTTTTTCCATGATAATCGATGTATATCGATATAATCGTAATTGCTGCCGCCGCCCCCGCGCCATCGACTCCGGCAAGAGCAGCGCCCTCCGCGGCTGTTCATAAAACTCCACCCTCTTCCGGCACTCGCGCGCGCTGCCCCGGGGAGCGCCGCGTGGTTCCCGCTGCCTTACGAGGCCTCGCGTGTCGCGCTATCGACTATCGACTTTCGATACTTCTCAAGACCTGGCACTCGCGGGCTCCCAGATAAGGCCCAGAGTAACACAATAGCAGAGACGGCGCGGCGCTGCTGTGCAGATGCCCGAGGGTGACAGCGGAGTGGGAGCAGGGTGGGATGGGGTGAAGGATACGTAGTGGAGATGGAGGAAGTGGTTGGAGATGGTGGAGGGTAAGTGGTTGAAGAGAAGGACCGGAAGGGGTGTCTCAGGGCATTAACTGATGTCACTGCAGTGCCTCTGACCGGGAGTGTTATAGGTTCGAGACCTGACGATGTGATTTTCGACACTAGCTACGTAGCTAAGTCGAATTCAGTCTGGAGAATAATTGCAGTCTGGAGAATAATTCTCGATCCTGGCAGGTCTGATCGGTGGTTTTCCGTGTTTTTTCCGGATCACAATCAGGTGAATGCCAAAGCCGTACCATAGCAAACGGACGAGGGACCGCGTGGGATCTTTCTTTCCTCATTCTTGCCCTATCCTCACGCCTTATGCACACTTACACTGACATGCACTACACTACCACTTGTGCGCGGAGACCGGCCAGGAGCGTGTCCTGGCTGACGCGGTACCCCGCGGATGAGAGATTCTTGGTTCCCGCTAGTTGACGGTAAGTTGGGGCCGAATCTCGGCATCAAGCGGGGAAAGACTACAACCACCTCCAGAGGAAAAACATTTAGTAAACTTGCGGTTGGAATGAGCGGAGCCACTGCCAATCAATCAATAAAGGGAAGGGAAGTGGAAAAGGAAAGAGAGGAGAAGGTAATAAAGTAGGCTAAAAGCTAGTGCTGGAATGAAGATATAACACAATGGTGTTTGACATGTTTCGAGGAAGAACTAGTGGTGCTACAGAATGGCACAGACTTTCCCGTATTAGTTTTCCTTTGGCTATCAATTCAGTTTTACCACATTCGCTTGCTAGCTGCCATCTATCACCGCCCAAAACACGTTTTTTGAAATTTTCTTAATTTTTAGGCTTCCTAATAGTAGAACGGAAATACAATGTTAAGAATAATAAAGAACAGTAATGGCAATTTTGGCTCGTCATAATGGCAATTTTCTTTGAAAAAAACTATTGAGTTCTTGAAAAACTTTATATGACGTCATTTCAAGCACTTCTAGTCACAAATGCAATAGAGTTACAAATCGCTGGAAATGTGCATATTAAAGGCGTTAAAAAATTACATTTAAGTAATTTTGAGAAAAAAAATAAATTATTACAGCAAAATTAATTCTATGATATCCGAAACAGTGCAATTAACAGTATCAGTTGGAAAAGTTCCAAGAAAAAATTGGGAGCCATTTTTAAGATAATAGTGTTTGAGCGTGTCTGAAAAGGCGAAATGTTTTGCGAGATTTTTTTCTGAAAATGCGAGTTTTCGGGAGACTATAACGTTATTTAAAACTCACGTACTCATCAATACATTAATTCAAAGAAATTGCCGCTAATATAAATATTAACGACGTGAGAGACAAGTAAAAAAAAATGTAATTTTGAAAAAACAAAAGAATAGAGCTGTATGACGTCTATGTCATTTTATAGCGTGGGTTTAGTCCTATCCCTACCAAACGTTTAAAGTAAATATTTGGAGCCGGCTTTGAGAAAATCATGTTTTTGTTATTTTTAAAATTGCATATATTGCACGCAATATTGCACGAAAACTAATAACATTTCCAAATAGAGGTACATTACCTAATAAAAGAAATAATTATGTATAACAGTTTTTTTTTCAGTGAAAAGTTCCTATCTTTAACTTTATAGTTGTAGAAAGACACCGAAAAAAATTCATACTTTTAAAATTTTCAAAACTAACCGTGAAAATCGGGCCACGTTTATAACTGTGTGTTACTCTATTCTTACAAGAAATTTAAAGAAAAAAATTTGAGCCATTTTGGAGAAAATGTTTGAAATACTCGGAGGGCTAAATGTAAATTACCTCCAAATTTTAAAGAAGGCTCATTAAAATCTCAAAGTAAACGACTCAAGCCAGATTGACAGGGGTCTCTTCAATTAAAAAAATACACATGGTTTAGACGATACTGGTGTTCACAGACGGAAATGTAGACAAGACGGACAGGCGGACGGACGGGCGGATGGACAGAGAGACGGACATTTGGAAAAGAATCACATTTTCGTTATTAAGGGACCACAGAACGTGTATTTCCGTCGAAATCTCGAAATCTATTTTCCGCAGTATTACACAACTTTCACTATACTCCGTTTATACCCAGTTTATACCTAATTTATCCGTACATGTAAGTACGGGAAAGTAGAAAATGTTCGAGATACGGAACGTGGTGATAGAATCCTAGATAGATCCTAGTGATAGATCCTAGAATGTGGAGATGGAAGGTGACCGGCAGATGGAGGCAGATCTGGAGATGGACATGAACTTCAAAGTGAAGGGTAATTGTGAAAGAATTGGAAACCAAAATAGGATGAGGACCTTGAGAGTACGGAGAGTC